>JAAAKL020011201.1:0-13820 GCA_010016065.2 Carybdea cf. marsupialis auct. non (Linnaeus, 1758) | reverse complement strand
GATGGCCTCCACATGTGTTTCCACTCTTGACGATTTTGTGCCACTTGTATCCATTTGCTTCCAGCCTTTTCTTCGATAGTATCACTAAAGAAATATATAGATTGATGAATTTTTTATAGACATGGAATATATTTGATTCTCTCAAGTCTGCGATCAAGAAGAATGTCATCTGTAAGACTCAAGAATTTGGTGACTTTCGCGCGAAGGAAGTAGCTGAAAGCAGAAGGAACCTAACAATTTCTCATTTATTTGACTTCATTTCTGCCATTTTATTGGTTAAGTTCTTCCTCTCTTTGATCCCAATTTCATGGTGTTGGATAGCTTTTGTACCGAATCGCTTTTGATATCAGATCACTCTGTAACACAGCAACCTATCTGATAATCGGCTATCGAATAGATGTGCCTGGCTTTATGGCGAAGAAAATGCATAAGCTACAGCGAAGATATCAAGAAGATATCAAGTTTGAAAGGAAAGATTGTCACCATAGCTCAGTTGGTAGAACAGCACGCCCCGAATGCGTGGGTCCCAGGTTCGAATACCGCTGGTGACATTCTCACATTTTTCCTTACATCTCTTCAAAACGTAAAAATGCATACGATACACTTTGGGTATCATGCGACTCCTCTTGGAAAGAACGTGGAAATCGAATGAACACGTCATCCGTTATGCTTATCTTCTGTGCGAGAAGATGAAGTAAAAGTGAAGTCTGAAGTCTCGGCACTAACAATAAACCTGTTCCAAACACCGACAAGTAGAGAAACGCCAAAAAAAAATCTTGATATGGACCAGCCTAGACAAGCTTAGCCTATTCCCAGTAGAACTTAGGTAGTCTGAAGAAGACGAATGTCAATATCACCGTTTCCTATTTTGGCGTTTCTCTTTAGTCCGTCTAGACAATCAAACACGTTGTAACGGTATGACTCCAAATGCAACTGTTACATGAAGCAATGCGCTACAGCTTTTCATGCAACTGTAATACAGCAGAGCTGACGTTTCCATTTCAGTAAAAGTGGACCTCAGCTATTGGCGAAAAGCTTATGCGCATACAATTTCAAAACTGCCTCAAATTGAAAAATATTAAAATACTCAAGATCAGAACGCATGTATCTGAACGCGCAACGCGGAATAACTACTTCCTGGTTTTCTGCTGCTAACAGATGGCAGATTTGCCGAACATTTACAGTCAATAGACACAAAAATTGAAATTCCCGTTGTATTCTATACAAAAAGTCACTCTTATTATGCAATCAATAGTGATAATGATCGGATGTTGTTGAAATGTCATTATATAAATATGGCCGTGCTTGACCTACGAACTGACATTAAAGATGGGCACACAGTGCTTGCTATTAGTGGCATATACTTCGTAGTTTCAATATAGAAAGATCTTCACCTGCAGGAGATCTTCATGAGAATGGTGTCGAAGGCAGCTGCTCGCTGATCTCTCAATCCTCAGTACAGTAGGCAGAATCTTTGATAATACTACCCGCAAGTTTGGACACTGCTATTTTTTATATGCTCGATTTTACTACTTATATGAAATTGTTTTCTTACAAGGGTAAGTCAGTAGATGATACCGTCAAAATAGAGAGTGCGAGTAAAGATTTTGAGTGGGAAGAAACGGTCTCGCAAACAACAAAGTGTAAACAAGCTACATGTAAACCATCCTTAAAGATGGTCATATATCTCCGGTACGGCGTACATTACAAATTGAACAGCCAAATTTCTATTCGAGCTTGAAGTAGTTAGCAGAGTCATTTCAGTCTTCTATCTTTTCTCGGTCGGTGAAACAATTACAACCGGTGCTTTGGAAGTGGTCAACATTTGACCAGTTTTTGGAATGGGATCCATCCCTAACATGTATGTGGTAGTGGGTGACAATTGAAACCTGTACCCTCCGTAACTGCAACCTCCGTATGCAGTTAAATGTTAAATTGATCTTGGGATATTTAACTCGTTCACTCCGGCCGACGTGATAGGACCAGTGTAATCCAAGAACAGAGAAAAATGAAATTCAGAAATATGGTTAAAATTTGAAGGTTTAAACTGGATTTTCGGTTATGTAGGTCATAAAGTCACATTTAAATGAAATTGATGGGCCATCAATAATGAAGCGCAAACCTCAAGGAAGACACGAAGTCAAGGGGTAAGATGGTCACAAGCTAACAGGATATGGCAGCCTACGGATGGGATTAAGTGACTTCATACTGAAAAAAAACAAAACCTCGAAAGATCTAACAAATGGCATGCTACCCAAATTATTTTTACACACGTGGAAAAGCCACCCAGTGCACTTGTGCTCGTCTCTGTATCATCAATCCGGAGGAAACGTGATGACGCTACAAATCAAAATGTTTGGAAATAGGACGATTTAACTCCAGATATCTCAAGGCAACCCTGAAATAGGGTGTTTCCAAAAATACCAGATCTGTAGTATATAGAGTGTTTAAACTAGAGGCTTTTGAATTTTAAAAATCTCCGGTCAAAACTCTGCTAATATTCCTTCGGTCCTATCATTAGGAACCAGTACCAAACAATAAGGTTTTATTAGAGAGATTTAAAACTTTCATAGCTGGTATCTAGGTGTTGGGAAAGGCAGCACTCTCAATTTTGGTCATTAACGTTCTTACTAAAAGGGCAACATGAAAAGTGAGTATTTTTCCATAAATCAAACACATTCAAAATTGCCACGTCACACTTTCCCTCCGCATAAATAGAATACCTACTGGGAAAGTACTGCTAATCTGTACATTTAGCCTAACACCGCGAAGAAAGATTCCTTGCTACTCGCACATAATGAATATGCAGAAACAAAAAGATGTGAAGATCACATGTCTGACTTGTATCAACACTGAAGATAAAAGGTAAGGATATAAACACTACAGAGAAAACTTTACACGAGCACGAGGTAAGCTAACTTCTGATTGGCTATTTTAAACAATAATTGTCTCAGACTGAAAGTCAATGATTCGGAATAGACGCAAAAAGAGAGTAATCAAAAATGGTGACAAGAATATAAGGTTTCGTGAAAATGTCTTGCAACATCATATACAAAAAATATCAAGTTGGAATTAGCGTGTGGCCGAAACTATCCCAGAAAATGTATAAGTTGCTAATCACATTAACATAATTACTACTTACAAGTCGATATCGTTACACTATACATTTGCAGCAATAACTGACAGTAATGAAAAGTTTGGCTAAGGACATCCTTACTCCTACTCAAATGTGTACACTTCTTAGCATGCGTGGCAGATTGGGGCAAGGGGGTAATGACAGCTGGGCTTTTTTTATAGTTTTTCGACAATGAGTTCTCTGAAGATAACTGAGGTCATCTCTGACTTTCAGTTGATCCATTAAAGAGCAAAGCAAGTCTTTTACTTCATGTTTAAAAGCAATACCCCCTTGTGCGAATTCACGCTTATTAATTGCAGCAGACGAGAAAGTGGAAACAATTGCGACACAGGATTGAAAACACTCCTGCATGACTGATCGGTAGTTTTACGAAATCGCTTTCTGATTGGTTGTCAACTATGAAGCTCTTCTTCATGACTAAAGTTCCTCTATTGTTTCTTCTGTCCACCAATTGAATATGAATATACCAACCCAGTTAAGCAACTTCGTACCGTTGTCATGGTAAAATTACGTTGCGAAATTTTGTGTAGTAGTGTTTTAAGAACGGTAGTGGTTCTAAACCCTTTCCTAGCCGCTCTTTCAATGATTAACTAACTGTAAAGTATCCCTAATTGGGAAATTCACAATATAAAGGAGTGTGGTTCTAAACACCGCAATCAAACCAGAAAATACTTTGCGAAATGGGCACAAAATCTCAGTACCTAAAATAATCTCTTTTCGTCCTCTCTCAACGGAGCATGTTGCAGTCTATGCCACCCTGTGTACAGTAACATAAGGTCCCTCGCTGACCTACATTCTCAGCGCAGAAACCCTTTAAAACCTCCAGCCTTTGATGGCTTCTAAGGGGTGTGGGGCCCTGGGCCGAAGAGGTTTTTGGGGCCCTATGATGTGATGCGTTGCACGGCAGTTCAGTTATGCTGCCGACATTCTTGGGGCACCGTTATTCCGTTTTTCGCGAGATTGATATGGCCAGTTAGCCACACATTACTTTCTTAGTATTGAAGCACGGGGTCTCGGGCCATGGCCCGGTCGGTCTCCTCTAAAACCATCACTGCTTACAGGAGTATATCATGCTGTACCTGAAGTTGAGAACGACTGAAGTAGGATAAAATGCGTGGTCTGATGTCTGACGGGTAGGAATATTGCTTTGTTGTTCGGATAATATCCCCAGCAAATACGTAGCCAACAATGGACTACCTGCCTCGCCTCGTATTGATTATCAACAATTGTATCAAGAGAGCTGAAATGAATCTTCACTACTTCATAAAGTAACCCAAAATATCACTAGTAAATTGCATACATGTTATTAGAAAGTGATCTTATCGACGTCGCTACTTTCAAGACGGACAAAGTAGGCTATCGCAAAATCCCCCCTAATGATGTTTGACAAAAATAATAATGCCTTCTGCGTTCTAATAAGCAACACATTCCACTCCACATATTGCTTCTCAAACACGGTGTAAAAGTCAGAAAACGATATCCGTATATTCTGGATTTCGATCTTTCTAGTTAAAATTTTTTCGTTCTATCCAGACTAGGGGGTGGAGCTCGTCGAAACCACGATACCATATTTCCCTGGCATCTCCTGTCTATCTTTTAGACACTTTCTAACTTACTCAGGAGTATTCGAAAAAGACTTTTCAAAAATTTGCTGATGATGACGTCGTCATTACGTCATAAGGAGAGTTACCCACAAACAACACGTGATGTCTACGGGAAAGAATACTTAGAATATAATTTGCATGTAAAATACCTCCTTATATTCAATAACACACTTCTATCTTTTAAACCTGAAAAATCAAGCTCATGTTACCTTTTTGTTAGTAAACGTTTTTCCTATAGATGTATTCTTCAAACGTTGTTTGGGTATTTGTAAATTTCATAACACATTTTTCTGTAGCTAATGAAATAAATGAACATGCCTGCAAAGTTTTACATTCGACCTACTACGGATCTACGACCGCTCCCCCCCCCCCTGGAATCCTGGTAATTTCAAAATAATCCAGTCTGGGAAAAGTTAATACGATTATTGGTTCTGAAATACATCTAACCTTCGTTTACATGCATCATCGAAATGAACGAATTTAATGGAAGGGCCTCGCTGCTTATTCCCATTACTCTAGCATCGTTTCTTTCATAAGGATCGTCGATCATAAACTTTGGTACGAATTTATATGCACAGCCTCCGAAACCGGAGTAAACAGACTGACATGGTTAGGAAAGCTCACGAAGGGTCAAAGGATACCGCTGGAGATGTTAAATCGAGCTGCTTTACATGGCATGTGACGAGGGACCGGTACATCTTCAAGTGACATGAAGGTTGTTGGTAAGGAGGTAAATTGCATAGAGTGATTTAAATTCGCAGATGTGCATTTTTTGAACTACGGAATTCATGTATACCATCAACTAAAAGCGTCGTACTACCTCATTTCGCATAAAGCTTTTCTGTAATGGCATTGTTAGAGGTACAAACTCAGAGAGGTCATAAAACGCTTTGAAATTCTGATAATTATGCCAAACGTGGGATACGGAATTTCAATGCATCATGTTATTCCTGTGACTTTTTTTGGATTTGAAAACCGAAGTATCATTGGAATTTCAATTTCGTTCTGAAACCGAAGTAAATGGACCTACAACCGATTTACTATGCTGAAATCACGGCTGCTCTGCATCACTGGCCTCTAAAAAAGACTGGATCGAGCTTCCATTGTTTCCAACTAAGAAAAAGTGTGGTCACGAGTACTGGCTCCTATTAGTTAAAATAGCGCGGGAAAGTCCGCCATGTTTCGTAACAATGTAAATAGGCTTTGTGTGATGGGGACTGAAATGGCGTCCAACGACTGACCTCACTTTAAGATGGAAGATGCTCGATCCAGTGCTTTTTAGAGATCAGTGCTCTGCATCAGTGGTGACTGATTAGCATGCAAATGGGGTATTCATTAAAAAATAATAATATGGTTATAAGATGCTAAATTTTCAATCCCTTCAGAATTAGAGCAAAAATACCAAGATTTTCTACTTTCCTTTTGCTCTGTTATGAGTCCAGTTGCGTATATATCCTGTTAATAACGAATTTCGCCAGATCTGGACTACTCCAATACGACATATGTGATGTTATCAAAGAAAAGTACTCCACAAATCCAGCTTCCAGTACAAAATCAAGCCGATGGTCAAGAGCTGAAAATAGAAATAACAGCAATGCATAAGGTTTGACAAGTTAATGCTTTTAATATTGGGGCATATGACATTTTACTGCAAGGGTACTAGCTGTTGATACGAGAAGGAATGTACACATTTACTTTTTTGATTACAAAATAGTGAGAAACAGCAATCAATAACGTACCTCCTTGCATTTATACATTCACATATATTTAGAAATTTTTTTTATGAGGGCTTAAAGTACTGAACGTTTGTTCGACTCTGCGCAGTCATACTCTAAATCGTCATTTCCGGCACTTCAATTTTCTGTAATGTTGCATAGCGACAGACGAAAGCATGCATCAAACCTGGACTTTTTGTAGTACGCATTTGTCCCCGTACGACTTAACGAATTTCACAAGATCATATACATAATTTCAAAGGCAAACATCAGTGAAGAAACCAAATTGAAAATTTTCGTGGTACTGCTGAACTTAAAGAGATAATAGAATAGGCAACTCATCATCAACTCGTCGGTTGATCTACATCGCTAAAGAACCAAAGTACAATGTCACTATCTTCATATACAGAGAGGATCGAAATTCACAAAATGCGGACGTGCAAGAGAACATAACATGAAGTTAGGCGCGCTAAAACATGGACAATTTCAACACAAACTGTTTTTGCCTACATAAGCTAGGTTGAAAAAGTGAAATAGACTCTAATACAGCAAGATGAAAGTTAGAGCGTCTTCTACTTGAAATTCTAAAACGTCAGTGATCTTATCTTAAACTACATTGAGCAAGTACTTGGCCACCATAACACCAATTATCAAAATACGACGAACTATAATGGTGAATATTCTGGTTTGCAGGGATATTTTAATATGGAGGGGGTAGATTGAGCAGTTACCCCTGGGTAACCCCCGTAGATTAACTTTTTTCTTTGCCGTTTTCTTGTTACGTCAATCTCTTTTATATCAACTAATTTATTTATGTCCGAAATGCTCTTTGAAATTGTTGATCTGTAGGTTGATGTTGTGCTTTATCAACTTTTTCATAAGGGCGACATATTTTTTCTTTACTTGATTTCCCAAATCGGATTTGGTAAACATGGTAACTGTGTAACAGCAAGCAATAATTAAGATTTGCTAAATAAATAACTTCCCTTTCCAAGAAAAACCCACATGTATTACATATACACTACCCTATTTGTCTTGACATCCTTCCTTAGCAGCAAATAACACTTTTTTGTTCCACACATGATGACCTGTATTTCCTGCAGTGGAAAACACTGCACATTGCTTTCTCTACTAAAGATGAAAAATGATAGGTAGGGAAAAGTTTGCCACTTATTTGCAAGTGAAGGCTAAAATGGTCAGATTAGAAAACTGGGAGACCCTGGTTGGTGCGAAGCACCGGAAAAATTTAGTATCAGGGCTCTGAAATGACCGTTTTGTAACGGGGGAAGAAATACGAGGCTGTAAAAAAGGGCTATTTTTCCCCCTTCGAAAGACTATTTCTTCCCTGTTTTTGAAAAATCCTTACTTCTTCCCCCCTCCAGGAGTGGCGCTGTTTGCCAGAATATTCACCATTGACGCACTACAAAAAACTATTATCAAAGGAGGCAAGAGACCATGGAGCGTGTAATTTAGAAATCAGAACGTAATCTCGGCCAGTCAACTATGTTATGAATGAATCGATCAATTGCACCAGTTATCTGCTGTGAGAAAAAAACCAGCTAAATCGTTCTTTGTCTCCCAGCACAATGTACGCATGCGTACCCCATTATGCAGTATTTGGAATGAAACGGCTTTGTAAGAGATATCACCATCATCATTTGCCATAAACAAACTTATGAAGGGCATTAAATCTTGTGTTAAAATCTTATTAAGCGTTTTCGCGATACAAATCAGCTGTTCGGACACAACAGAGGTACCCAATCGCAGAAACCAAAATATGCTTTTCTCGTCGTTTATAATCTATCGCCGTGTCAACAGATCATAGAAAACCTTTCTTTCTATTAACAAAATATCATTCTTTATAGCTAAGTCGCGCCTTAATTCTAGACCACACAAAACCATGCCGATATAAAACGCGGCATCGGGTTAGAGAATGTACAAATTAACGTACCAGCTTTCCCACTTAACCGTTGTTTATCTTTCTCTTCCTCTGTTCTCGGCATAATAACACCCTTGGATTGATATTCGACGACAGGGTCTTGTGATTTACTTTGTGAAAACCAGCCTCTTATCCAACCTGAGGAAGCAGCTGCCATTCCAAGTTTCGGGTTTCCAGTTTTTGTCTGCTCGGGAAGATGCTTAGTAACGCTTGATATTCGAATTGGGGATATACTCTTATAGTGTTCGTAGATCAAGGGTTCGATCCTGTATGCCTACCATGGAAAGTAAGGTAACAAAGTACGATTAGCAAAATATAAATAAATGATGGCAATTTTGAGGAAAATTAAAATCTACAAGAAGCAATAAGCTCAATTTAGAAACTAAAATAAACTGACCGAAAACGCGCAGCAGGTTAACAGTCTTGAACACGAGAAAGAAGAACAACTCTCTTACAAATTTGATATTACTGAGAAACATGACACCTTTTTCTGACAATTGCGTACGCTTATTCGAACAATACTTGCCCCTACCTCTACCTATAAGGATAGAGCGCAAAGGGGAAATCTCAGCCTAGAAGAAGAAGTAGGGCCGACGTTGGGGTCTTAGCATATTGACCGAAAACAAGTAGCGGACTAAATGATAGATTATCGGGCAGCCCAGGTGTTAAAGCCACATTTTTTCTACCCTAGACGACTACGGACTTTCTCTTGCATTTTCATAGTAAGACCTCTTATTTTTCGGAATCCGACCCAGTGGTAATGGATCCGATCCTCTTTCTTGGGCGTTTTGACGGGATCGGAACCACTTCGATCCCCAGCTCTGTGTGTAGTCTCTACTCGTCCTTTTGCACGGTAAATAACTCTCTAACTGCTCTACAATACTTTACGTACGGCTAACTCAGCAACTTGTGACATATGTCCAAATATGCTATCGGATTTGCATGTAAGCATGCATAGATTTTTCTACCCTTCATAATTTCAATCACTTGGCCACCTCCAACAGTAAGTAGGTATGGCAAACTGCGCAGGAAATACAAAGTTAATGGATGTTTACTGCCGGGTACCACAGTAAGTCTACCGCTGTGGTACGTGGATGCAAATACCAAAGTTGGAATGTTGATGGTCATAAAAATAGACAAAAAGAACCACACGGTTGTCAAAAGGACATAGGACCAGATGAAGTGCAACTTTACGTCTATTCTAGGATTTTATGATTGATCCAGATACAGAATTCCTATTGTACACCAGGGTGCAAAGACGACTTCAAATTACGAGAGCTAGGTGTTCTTCAGGAAAGATCTAGGTACGATACTGGATCATCGTCAACAGATGGAAAATAAAGAGAAAATATCAACAAGAGATGCTACTCACAACGGGATCGGATGGGTCATAGATGTTGTACATGTTTTCACATACAGATGTTGGCAGAATATGTTGCTCAATATCATCTCTCGGACGAACCCCTCGCATAATAAGAAAGACACCAAGTGGTGAACCAATGTTAAACGCATTTGCCGTCTGAAATAATGAAAGATACAAATATCAGTTAACACAGATGCTCGGATGTTCAAATAAAAAAACTCCGCTCACACGCGGTGGTCTGTGTATATGAAAGTTCCCGATACATGAAACCCGACAGGGACGGTATTTTACTTATGGCCTCACCGCTTCTTGAAGTTAGCTCTCACCTTTAAGATATCCGGGGTTTTTTGTGTAGTGCAGAACTGAAATGGCCCAGAATAGTGTGGGAAAACACGGCTTTATGTTTTATATTCATAAACTTTGGATCTGTCTTAAGACCTTAGTATGTTTGAGCCTATCAACTGTAGGTTGGATCTCTGTTACTTGCAATAATTAAATTGACTCTAACGGGTGTAGCTCGAAAATAGCTTTTAAGCCTAACAACATGTCGTAACTGTACAGAAGTAATATGAAGTGTCCAAAGAAAAAGACCAACAAATAAATGACTTCATATGGTCATCGGATATCTACCTCCCTTCCACGAGAAAGGGCAAGAGCAGAAGACGTGTTTTGCGATCGTAAGTATGATCGATTGAAACAATCCTGAAGTCCAACAATAAGAATCAATATAAACAAATATGCACAAAAACAAGACACGTTTTTAATACCTTAAATTTTAGAGCAATGCTATCTGCAGCGCTTGTGTTTTCCAATGCTTTCCTACTTGTTTCTTCTCGGGCTTTGGCTTTCGCTTCCAGCTCCATAACACTCAAGCGTGCTAATCGCAGTTGTTGATGTAGCAAATCACGGTCTTCCTCATCGTTTGATTCCGCAACCATAGTTTCATCAATACTTTCGGATGGTGTTCTACTAGGTCCGAACCCTATCCTCCAATCGAATCTTTCATTACCGCTTGCAACATCAGGGTCTGCTTGTTGTGCATGCTGATGGAGAAGCTCCGCATTCCACTCTCGTAAAATATCATAGAGAACAACGCTTCCCAATGAATGGGCAATAAATGACACTTTCCCTTTCTCCGCAAATGAAGGGTTGCGCTCGCAGAATTTCTCGTAAATGCCGTTCACTTGCTCTCTAAGTGTTTTCTTTATCTGTGAATCAATAAATAATGAATGATAGAATTTGGAATCTTTCTTTGTATTTGGAATCTTTCTTTGTAATTATTTCTTGAATTTTATGGGGCACCTGCCCCTCAATTTTGAAAAAGTTTCATCACCTATGTATACTGGAAATATTTGGTTTATCTCTGGGGTGGAAATCGTTCAAGTTTTCATGTCGGCACTAAGTGGAGCTAGATGTGAAGGCGTCCATGAGCATAGTTCTGAATGCGAACGCTTTTTTAATTCCATTATGTTTTCAAATGTTGTTAAACAATTTACTGCTTCCTGCTCTACAAACAGATACTTGATAACTCCACCCTAATATTGCAGCACGATTGGAAACCAATGCTGATCCAAATGAACGGCAAATAATAATCATTTTTCTGTATACAAGAACGAAAAAATCGCGGCGGACATGGGTTCAAGCGATCTTCCCTCGAGCTCCTACTCTGCATAGAAGTTGTTCAGTAGCTATAAACGATCGAACGGACGTCAAATTGAAGTCAAACAAGGCCCCACGTGGAGGAGAACATTACTTAAACGAAAAAGGTTATTTAGAACATCGATTGTAATTGTAACGACAACTTAGGCATGGATATTGCAAGATTCAAGTTTTGTGGGAACAAATCTTAGTGCTCGCGGTTTAATGGAGGGCTTCAAGATGACAGTTCCAAGCATGGTTGGACAGTTTGACTCTATCGTAGTGCAAGGTATGAGCGGTTCTGAATTTTGCGTTGGTGACATCCCATGACCGACGGCTACTTCCAGCTGTGAAGAGACCGGGGTCATGAGAGAAAATAAGGACTGTCGGGTGCAGTAAGGGATTTTAAAGGTAATGAGATGAAGACAAGCTTATAAGGTAGAGCAGTAGATTTTCCTCACGTCAGAGTAAAAGGATTTACCACTGTTATACATATTTTACTAATGACTGTTCAACAAAAAATTACGAATGTACACGGGATCAGTTGATAGATGACATAAAACACATAAGCAGATTTCCCATTGATATTATGTAGACAAATAAGAGACTTTGTGAGGATGCGGGGGAGCGGTTTGCGAGGATACGGGCGAGCGGTTTGCGAGGATGCGGGGGAGGGAATTGCGAGGATGCAGGGGAGGGGTTTGCGAGGATGCGGGGAGGGTTGCTGCTGTTTTTAGTCTTCCATAAGACTGATAATTTCTCAAAACTTGTTGACTGTCACTTCTTTATCTGGTTGACCATTTGTTAAGAAACGGGGAAGAAAATTTGCTTGTAAAATGGCGTGGCTGTCAATCAACCTCTCACCAAACAAAACAAAAAATATTCACAGCGCGTTCAAGGGGCGGCAGGCGGGTATCCACAATTAAGGTTATAATATATATGTGAGGGTTAAGATCCTCTTGTAAAAAAGGTTGGATCTTTCGAGGGTTACAGCCGCTATCAAATGACGGGTTTTATCAAGATGCTAGTAAATTTCGTGCATTCTCTAAGAACTGATTCTTCCAAGTTAACATAAAGGCAAATTTGCTTGAGGCTAAAAGCTAGAATCAACTCGTTTTCTAGCCCAATATTCAACGGGTGATAGTTAAGATTATTTTGAGCGAGTCTGAATAGACGTGTGTGGGAGCGTGGGATCCAGGTGCTTGCTGTGAAACGGCCGGCCTGGGCTCGATCCCAACGTTGATGAGCTTTGACAACTTGTCGTCATCACAGTGACGGGGCCTATCCAGTCTATGAAATCGAGGAGACGGAAACTGTATAAATCTGTCAGAAAATATGTCCAATGACGGAGTATGGCCACAACTGAACTTTCATAGTAATAACGATTCTGAATAGGCGATGCCGACGGTCCCGAAGACTACGGCGACACATGTTAAGCGGAAGGGTGTGGCCTCAGCATCTCCTGGAATGCATCCCCACATACCTTTAATACAAGATATTATTTGTGTGCCCCCCTTAAACATTTAGTACTACATCACTGTTCACAACGTATATACATTGGATATATGCTAATCTTAAAACACAGGAGATGGATGAGATAAAAATATTTCTACAGAAAATAACAGAAATTAAGAGCCTTGAGAGAGACGTTCTATCTTGAGCCGTTCCGCAGCCAATATGTCATCACGACTTGACAGTATTCTCGGCAAGTAAATAGATGCAGCTGTGTTCTACCGAAACTAAATTTACAGTTGCACAATATTTACAAACCTGATCCTAATAAAATGCTCGGCGATCATGTTTTGTACAGAAAAATTCGACTAATCCCATAGGGCCTGGGAAATAGTGGCAAATTAGGCAAATTCTATTGCATTTGTGAAATTGTTCGGTGAAAAAAGAAGTGTCACGCTGTAGGTTCGAACCAAGGACACGCAAGACCTCACAATGCCCCTGAGTTACGGTCATCCGAAAGTCACATACTGCCTTTGCTTTTCCTGGACATCAAAATAGATCCAGAGGAGTAAGAAGTGTGCAGATGACACTGCTTTAACGGCAGCATGAAAGAATGCCTTACAAAATCGCATCGACGTGGTAGTTGAAGCAAGTGGAAGTTATGGTCTTACATCAAAGAGCAAGAAAAATATATCGTAAGTGGTAGCGCGCAAACAGCAGGTGCTACTTAGGGGTACGTTGGTGTAAGTAAATGAAAAACGTACCTGGGTAGGAAGCCTTAACGCGACGAGTATACTAATAACGTATGCTAAGATTGACATCGAAGTGAAGGAAAGAATAGCCAGACAGATTAATTCAAAAGAGAAACTTACAAGCAAGGACGGCGTCTTGAGTGATACCAAATTTTAATATCAATGCAAGTCACAGAGTTCTTAAGGATCATTGGTTGTACAGTAATGAAGTATGGATGGAG
>JAAAKL020011200.1:0-13822 GCA_010016065.2 Carybdea cf. marsupialis auct. non (Linnaeus, 1758) | reverse complement strand
TCTGTATTTTGAAATAATAACTTCTATTACGCAAGAGGAAACTAATAGACAAGTACACCTGTACTCGAATACAGAGCCAATAAATAATCAATTACCAGAAGTCGATGAACAATCGGACACTGACTTTGATACAGATACTCGCTCAGATTTTTCCTCGAGGGGGCAATGCCTCTATAACCCCGACAATTGGGGGCAGTGTCCCAGTGCCCCCTCCCCACAACCACGGGTCTACTTACACCTATTAGTATTGTAAAATTGTAACACTACCCAAGTATAAACATTTTCTGTTACGTGAAAATGAAGTGAACACCCAGAATTTTCAGGGATGAGCCGCCACTGCTAGAAAGAGCAACCACATAGCAGATACCACGCATCAGATTCTACTTTCAGTCACCTCTCGCAATCCTTCACAAAGAAAAATACTGCACACGGTTGAACAAATCTTCCTGACTTTTGTAGAAATGACATTGATGACCACGGACATTTCATTCACACTTCTAGCTAAAGTAAAAGCCGCAGACACCACCCTGGACCGTTTCCTTTACTTAATTCAGCAAAAGGAATCATGCTTAATAGAAATGATCATGTGCTTGCAAACCTCTTAACCCATCCAAAATTTCATGTATAAGAAGACGGGCACCCATATTTGCGAGACCGAATCGCACTCCCCTCCTCTCTACGACAATGAGTGCTCCATAGCCTAGATGCTTTCCATCAAGGAACCCTCACAATCGAACAACAGGCCAGCTTTGATGCCCGGGCTTTGCATATGACATCCACACTACTGTGGAAAAGACTGTATCACACCTTTGCAGATCAAAAAATAAAGTCGTCCTACCACGCCACTGTCGACCCGTTTGAAGCAGTGTCTTTCATCTACTTTGATCATAAAAGCCACTGCTATCTCTTCATATAAGAGCACTTTAGATCACGTGGAATTGTCGAAATAAAGGGCATGTTAAATTTGAAATTTTGGTCGATTTGAAGGACCTGTGTGTATAGGGAATGCATAGGGAATGGTTAGATCTACTAGAAACTTACAAATAAAAGGGATTTTCCGTTGATAATTTTGCATTCTAAAGAAGGCTATAGGCGCACTCTATGCTGTCAGGAAAGCTCAATCAGGGAATTTTCCAAACGCTGGTAGCCTAATGGAATCTGCCCAGTACCAGAGGGAGTTAAGACCTCTGTCCCGATTACGTTAAAGTAATGGTTCTCCAATCCATCAAAAACCTAAATTTTCAAAATACCATGGTAGTGTAGAGACGCAGTATCAAAACACTGTTGCAAAAAGACAAGTGAAAATAATGAAATGCTATCCAGGAAAATTACTGATCGTTGTACCATCCACGCAGTTATTTCCATCTAATACACGACAACACAACAAACTTCAAATTTCCTCTCTCTGTTACTAAACAGATAAGGCAATCTAAAAGACTTTGAAGGCAATCCCTGTGCCCATGGCTTAGAGAAGAGAATAAACCTTTATTAAAATGTAAGAAGAACCCCATTTTGTTGGCTCTCGCGTCGGAATCGAGGCTTGTATTTGCGAAAAAGAGACCACGCTTGTAAATAATGAAACAATCAAACATGGTAGATACATGAGGGAGGATCTGATGAAAACAGCAATGGACGCTTACCCACCATTTACGTTGGATAAGCAACGATTTGACCAGGTAAGGATAACATGTACAAGAAATTATGTCGTGCCAAAAAAATACCAGTTTCTTGCAGTTTCATTGTCTTAGCGTTCAACATTTTTGACCACTCCTGTTTCCAACAAAAGTAAATTTGAAACTAAATTATTGCAGCGTAGGCCTAGGGTTCAAATTATACTTTGAGGCAAGTTGTATTCTTACAGTTGATATCAGGATGGGGAATCGCGAAAAAGTTGTTTCCATTTCATAATATGCAGCCAACTACGTATGTACTTGGCTGCACAAATCACTTTCAACTGCCAGTAATAAGAGCCTAACTAGCCGCGCCAGAAAGCCATTCCTTCTTATTATAAATGGTGTTACAAAACTAACGGGAGGTCAATTTCTTATTCATAGAAAGAGAAGCAAGAGGTAGGTGCATTTTCATTTTGAAAGATAGTTCTATCCTTGTAAGGTCAAATCTGAAAGGTGATTGTAGCCCTTGAATTCGATAATACAAGGGAGGAACATTGAAAGCGATATTAGATTTTCTGAAAAGGAAACGCAAAGTTCAGATAAGCTTTTGCGTCATACTTTCCATAAATGTCAGCTTGAGCTGGTTGACATATAGGTCAATGTTGAACTTTGGACTGTGTTGAAAAACTCTGGTGATGTGTTACACAGGGCAGCTTACCATATTTACTCCAAAATGAACATAGGTATGGATATGCTTGTACCTTTGAAATTAACTTATGTCTGTAAAAAGCTCTCTACATGTTGATGTGTATTAAAGGGTATATGACCCTCATCTTATTTTGACATTCATACCACTGGACTGATGCATTTCAACTTGACATTGACGCTTCCTCTCTTCATTACCCTGTATAATCACATAGTAGTTGCATAGTGGCAAAGTGTCAGACGCACACTCGGAGGGTTGTGAGTTCGAACCGACCCTGAGCTTGCCTGCCACCACCCTGGAGGTGCTGTGATCTGTCATCTGCTCTCATGAAGTGGGAAACTATGTGTCGAGAGATAGGACAAAGGGGGGACTACATGCGTGAATAGCAAGAATAGCAAGCATGAAATAGCATGAAAAGTAAGCATCAATAGATTGTTGTTTGAAAGTAACCTGTTCCTAGAAGTGGCCTTGGCCTTGATCAGGGTGAATACAATAAAAAAAAGTGATGAAGGTCAACATCAAATCCTTTCTAATAGACATTTCTCTGAATTACTCTGATTATTGAGGTGAATAATCTTTATGAGATACATTTGTTAAGTTCAATCAAAGTTATTATGTGCAGCATTTTCGAAGGTATATTGCAATAAAGATCAACTTTTTGAATTAAAGTAGGCCTACCTCTGTAAACTATGACTCGCTACATGAGTCCTACCGGCAGATATGGTCTGTCTTGCCAGAGAAGTTACAAACCACGTACTAGTGTAAGTTGATTGAGTATCATGTTATTGTAAATGATCTTATTATTTTAGTTCACCTATTTATGATGGTCACGTAAAGTAAAATTTTCATGCATGTGTACTTGGTTATGATGTATGATCCATCAATTTTCTGTGGCACTTACCGAATGATTCACATCTTCTATTAAATGTTCCATCATCTGAATATAAGAAATTGGATCATTGAAAGTCATTAGTTTTTTATAATTTTACAGTTAGAGGGACACCAAATGGCCTTCTCACTTGTCATGGATCTTCATCCCTTACAGTGACCCCTCCCTTAAAAAACAACCAAACCATAATAGGTATATATTTTGTTTACATTATTATACCTCCAACTCTTTGTACAATGAGTTCCCCCATAGCAACCTCAAAACTTTCCTCAATTCTTTAACTTTGCCTCCCATTTGGAACTACAGGGAAAGATAACCTTGTTCACATTTTGATTTATAGTGGGGACCTTCATTCCCTATAAAGATGTATTTAATCAATCCAAAAGGAAACTCAAATTCCTTCTGTTGACAAAGTAAAGCTGTATCAGAATACAATATATAGGAGAATATTTAGTTTAAAAATTTGTGTATACATTGAAACTCAAAAGAGGCACTCTGCTCTCAATAAAGTCAACATTTTATTGTAAACACATTCTCTACAATATAGGCCTTCTTACAGATGTTGTTTGTTATGCTGCCAACATTTGATGGGATTCACTTGGCCTCATAAATCTTCAATAAGGCCTCTCTTTGGGCAGAACCAAAATCAGC
Source organism: Carybdea cf. marsupialis auct. non (Linnaeus, 1758) (assembly GCA_010016065.2). NCBI lineage: Eukaryota > Metazoa > Cnidaria > Cubozoa > Carybdeida > Carybdeidae > Carybdea > Carybdea cf. marsupialis auct. non (Linnaeus, 1758). The sequence goes on along the minus strand of JAAAKL020011200.1, from coordinate 9,963 downwards.
AGTTGGCAGCAGTAGTCAACCAACAGTCCATGATGCTACATGCAGCACTTCTCTCTGGAGGGTTGATGTGCTTTTCCTACACAAATCCCCTGGAACACCTAAGGCAGATTTCAGACTTTAGGCTGTGAACTTAAGTAATTAAAATTGAATCATGAATACTGATAGATGTATACAGTGACAAAGTTAGTGGTCATGTTTTTCATGCCAGGTATGATTATATTCAATCACCAAAATAGGGCCCCTTTACATAATTGGTATGATTCAAAGTATCTCAGAAATTGTGCCATCACCCTTCCAATGAATTTGAATGCCCCTTGGCTGTTTCCCCACAAAGAGTGGTCTTTCTTCTTAAAACTTGACCAAAGTGTGACATGCTGGCCATGAACATGTGCACAGTGCTGTTACAAGGTTTTTGGTCAATGGAAGAAAAGTGGTGAATTTTAATGAAGGTTTAGTAGTAGAACTGCATTTAATATGCCAGTGTGAAAGATGGTATCTGAATGTTTCCCAAACCCAACCACACATGCTTGGAGATGTATATATGAAGGACACTATTTACATTTCTGACCAGCCCTCACCATTGGCTGTATATCATCTCATTTTATTTTCTTGATTTGTCAGTCCAGAACCAGCTGGATGCATGGCTGGTTGTGCTTGTTCAATAGGAGCTGTAACTATTTGTCTTGTATGTTTCTTGATATTAACCACAAGGTAGTGGCCAGTGAAATGAGAGCATTCCTGTGTGATTTCAATTTGTTCTTTGCATTTTTGTTTTGTATGAATGGAAGTGGAAACTATTCATCCCTTTGTACGAGAAAACTATAGGAACAAAACAAGCATACACGAAATATATGCTGCATAACTCCAACATCCCTATATCCCCTCCCCCTCATCAGAGCATACCCTTCCCATTTTTTATCTTCTTATTTTTTTTATTTATTTTTTTTCTTGTTATAACTTGTTGTATAGAAGGGATGATTTGAAAATATAAAGTTTGGAGAAATGCTAGATAAAATGTGAAAATGTAACCATTAAAAGTCAAACCTGGGACCTATTCACCTGTGGCATGCTGCTCTGCTTGTCACCATAGCTCCATTGATAGAACAGCATGTCACAAGAGTGTGGCATCAGGATTCAAATCCTTGTGGTGACAGCTTCTCTTTTCTCTAGTAGGCCCATCTTTTCAAAATAATTATTGTATATATGATTTTTATTGTTGTCTTTTATTTAAGAACCAGAAACATTGTATCATTCTCTTCCCAGCAAGCCAGGTGTATATTTGAGTACACTGAATAATTATTCAGTTGATCTAACTCATTAAATATCAATTATGAGTTTTAATAATTATCATTATTTGTGGAGTTGTAAAGTAGGATATAATGTAGGTCATTTTATTTAGAAATGTTGTATTTGATTCCATTATTTTGTTTGTCATTATATCTACGTATATCAACCCTTACCATTTCTACGCTTGCCAAGGTACAAAATGCAAGGATATAAGAAATTTATTATCGAAAAATGTATGAAAGTGTGTCTGGAAGACCATTTTTAAAATGCCCGTGGCAAATTTGTAAAGCCAGCCCACAAAGTAACAATTGGTAGATGCTACATGAAAATAGTTTTTCCTTCAGTATGCTGTCATTTACACCCTATAAGGATTTGTTTAAGCCTGGCAGACTGTTTTTTAGTTGACTGTATGTAAATAGAATGGCATGAGTACTCAAGGTGCTGATTTGGAATGATAGCAAGGGTTCGGCAAATCCACTTTTATCATGGATATGGCATTATTAAAGCATGGCAGTATTGTTTTTGCGTTAATTTAAGACAAATAGTGTTATGCTTGTGATATTAAAGTGTGCTTCGTTTTTAATTAGTAAAATTGTTTTGCAGGGTACATATATTGGTAGATTGAGGAGATGCTTTGATATGGTAGATGCTAGGACACTTCTTGTTTCTGATGTGAGTATGCCCCATGTGTTATTTGTTTCTTGACATTGGTAGTTTCATTCAGTGGAATGATCTCCCTCATTCTCAAGTGAAGTGATTTCTACAAAATTTCCAGTGCTACTTATCTGATTGTGCTACTTTTCTGATTGTGCTACTTTATATAGCACTGAATCAAACTGTTACAAAACCTGACCCTTAAGGCAAACATATGTACCTTTCTCATTATGCATTTATTCAGAAACTATTCCTTATGAAAATATTTATATTTGTGCTCCCGTTTTGTATCATTAATCAAACCATTATGTCAAGGGATGTTGTGCTCAATAAATCTTGGAAATCTCTTACTTTTATTTAATTTTAATAATACCATTAAGATATGAGATTTCAAGTGAAATCATGATGGGTTTTTCAGTTAGGACTTACCTTATTGGTTATTTTTTACAGAGTTTGATGGTGCTAAGCTATTCAGGAAACTGCAGCATCTATGCTCTGCCAATTCTGCTTTATGCTATTTTTTAACTCTTTAGAGGGGAGAGGGAGTGAGAGCTTTGTGATAAAAAAAGGGTTTCATGTTACCTTGAGATTTACTTTGAATGTGAAGAGGATAGGTAATTACTCTTACTGTTTGTTCAAGTCGAGGGGTGGCTAACAGATTCTATGCAACTTGTCCTTGCAGGACCAAGGATTTCTTTCAAGCCTCAAAGTATTCAATAATCACCAATGATCAAAGTAATATTGTTCTAAAGAGGTCCAATAAAGAGCGCACAAATAAAGCATTTTTTAGCAAATTAGAACAGGGAACCAGAAAGGATCAGAGGAAGATCAAGACCAAGGATGAGTGGGGTGGACTTAAGTGGATAGAAGAAGCAGTTAAGTGTGGAAAGAAATAAAGGTGCCATTTGCCACCTTTGACTTGGCAACCTCAAAAAGCAATGAATAGATAAGCGAATGAATAGAAGATTAGCAAGAAATATGATAATAACTGAACTGTAGAAGTAAATAATACCATGAAAATATATTAGGAATTACAACAGTGAGAGGGGAACTGGGCTATGATTCGTATTCAAGGACTTCCTTAGATTTGAGAAGATATTTGTTGCTGGTTGGCATTTATGTTAAAAGATTGGTGATTGCTGGTTTGAAGTGTTTTCTGTTTGTAGTTTGTCATGCACAGATGAAATTTATGTTACCTATGCACTCTTTAAGTTTGGTTGTGTACGTCCCCCTTTGTCGTCTCCTTCTATCTCAGTATTTTGATCTTCCCTCCATCAGGGTCTTGCTTACTAACTTGCTGCACCAAGCCTGCTCGGAATACTATACAAATTTTGGCATTGAGTGTTGAGGAGTCACTTACAAACAAATAGGTCCACTAGGGATACTATCCAAGGAGCATTCTTCCTTGTCTCCAATCATAGATTTCTGTTTTAAGAGGTCAAGAAATATTCTTATTTATTGCAACCCTGCCTTTTCTCTATTTTGTCGTGCTTGACCATCTATTCTGCTTCAACTGCGTTCCTGGATACTAAATCTTCCTATCTGTTATAGAATTTTCCATCTACTGTGATGTAAACTGTTAGCGTGACTGCACGAGGACTGACTGCTTTGGTTTTTGTCCTGGTGTTTTTTCATCCTTGACCTCTTCCTTAAACTTTGACCCTTGATTGTGTCGAGTACCCACTGAAAAAGTTTTTTCGTTACCTTAGAAGCTTGAAATTATAACTTGGTGACTTAAGATGTATTTCAGTAATTCTTCATATTTTATCTACAGAAAACCCTTCAGGAATCTCTCCAACTGCTTACCTCTTTCAAGGATGGAACATTGCCAGCTGGAACGACAGACAAACAGGTGCAAACTCTTTACGTCGTTTTTGCTAATTATCATTGGTTTTTGGAAATGTATTAGTACTTGATATTGCTAATTTTATTTTTGTAACGTGCCCCAGTGAAAATGTCATGCACGTAGATGATTTTTGCGTCAATTGCTTGGTATAAGCTATTGGAGAAATCTTCTGACTTCGTGAATCTTCAAACTTGGACAGAATTGCGACCTTTAGTAAATTAAACATTTCAACAGCTTATATTTCGGAACAAGTTGAATGTGTAAGCAATTTCTAGTACGTGGATTTGTACCAGGGTTCTGCTAGGAAAAATCCATAACGGTTCACGATAGTTAAAATGCCAAAACGTCTTTCAAAACTCGATTTAGTTTCGTAAACTTAAGGACGGGCCGGATCTTCTGGAGTCATTAAATAAGATACAAGTCACAATGTAAATCAACTTAACAATCTAAGAAACGTCCATGCGAGACACATTATCGCAAACATTGTTGATGCCTTCGGATGCCATTTGCGCAGCCGCGCATTTAATGATTTATGATATGATTTCTGGACATTATTGTGTTAAAAGCACACGTCTCGTCCAGCAATGAGGACCAGAAAACTCAATCGCGCTTGTATGCTTGCCCCATGATTGTTACTCAGTTGTACTAATGTTTCTTGGAAGACCATGGACCACTGAAGTCTTCCAGGTAGAGATTTGTTGATTTTTCAAAATCCAACTTGGTTAAATATATTAACTAGTTATGCAACTTCTCTAGTAAAACAAGCGTCGTCCGACGACACGTTCGTCCTGAAACAGGGAATCAAACTGGATGAAGAAACTGAATTGGCTTGATTACGATTTTTGCCAGGAAATATAACAGTACAAGTGTGCAGCCATCCACAACGACGGAACAGTTACTCAGCTAGCAGAGCCTTAGTAAGAGTTAGGCTCAAAACTATAATTTTTGATCCGGTGGCAAACTCTGGTTCCCGCTAAGTTTTGCATTCCAATCAAGAGTTGCTAGGAAGAAATCGATATGATGAAACACGAAACTTCACGAAAGAAAACAAGGTTCATGTGGTATCTTCTCCTTCTCCTTTAAGTTGCGGTAAAGAATGCTTCCCCTAAATACTATAACTTACTTTACGTCTTTCCTTCTTACTTGTTCATCCTCCCCCCTCGCCCCTTAATCCATGTAATAAAATATTTTATTTGTGCTTTCCAGCTTCTGTATGTCCATTAAATGTGGGGTAAGAAAATTGTCATAAATCAAGCACACCATCCCTGGGCAGGGGCGGCGCAGACCACCATTAACGTTATTAGACTCATAGAATGTTCTTCTTTATTTTGGTACCAATGGATAGCAAATGATTTGTCCTGTTCATAAAAATGGTCTGATTGGCCACCTTAATCAATATCGGTTGTAATGTGTTTTTGTTCCTTTATCTAGTAAAATAGGTCGTTGACATTCCTTTTCATTCAATAGTCCAAATTCAAAAGTTTAAGTGACCGTTTTCAATAGATGCTGGCTTCACAATTTATCCCATAAATGAGCCGCTGACATTCCGTTGCTGCCAAGAAGCTCTTCCACAGTCAGTTTCTATACTATTTGCATATATATTCCAATAGAACATGAAAGAAAAAACGGGTAAAATTCGTTATTTGCTTTCAGGCTGCTGACGTTTTCACCTATTTTGTTGTCAGCTTGTGTAGCTGATCTGCTCTTCGTTATGAGAATCCAGTATCTGCATATCTGAATCAAACTTCACAATGAAAAGTGAGAGGAGTATTCATGAAACCAGTGTCTAAGAAAAGAAGTAGCATCAGATAGAGTCTACTTGGGTGTGTCTAAAGTATTTTTTATTTTTTCTCAGAGCTAGCTAAACTGATCCTTGAGCAATATGGGGGGCGCTACTAGATATTTAACTCAAGGTAGCTCTTGCCAAGTGGTTTATGTTAGGTTTTCATGCATATGAGGAGAAGAAAGGAACATCTGTTATTGTTGGCTCTGGTTGTTGAGAATATATGGAAAGTTTTATTGCCTTTTAGTGACGTTCAGTTTATATGTATCAGGAATTTCAGTTTCTTTGATACCAAAGTTGCTGAAGGAAAAGGAGTGCATCAACATCACCCCCCCCCCCCCCCCCCCTCCGAAAAAAATTAAAAAAGGGAAAACAATTTTTTTGACATAAAACGGGGATTGGGGGGGGAAAGAAACAGCTCTCACTAGAAATAAGACGGAGGGACTGCAGAAACATATTTCAAAGTATATTAGTTTGGTTTCGGTAAGAGCGGAGTATGAAGGTGAAGAGTGTGGTCACCAGAGAGGCTATTTTTTATCTCACTACACTGAGAAGAAAATCTGTTCAGCGCTCTGCTCCGCCCCCTGGCCCTGTATAAAGGCCATTATAACATGAACGAACAATCAAACATCTCATCCTTCATGTGATTATTGTTTTCATTACGTTGCTGCTTCCTGAGGCTTGTTACGACTTTTCTTTTTATCAACTTTAACGCTTCTGTATAGTCACTGCAAGTAATATTCTTATTTTTAGAATCATTTTCGATAGCAATTTATTGTTGTTGTTGATTTGAGAACGTTTTCAAAAATACAATTTATTCTTTTCTCTCCTGAAAAAGCCCTTTTTGGATGTACTGAGGGAATTTTCGCACCTCACTGTTTACTGAAGCACCCCTCTGTATTAGATCCGACCCCAGCTATCCAATCATGAAGGCTCCATTGTTGTATTAGAGACTCTGAAAAGTGCATTTAATGCTCATAATAACATGCATGATTTACATGATAATGCGAAAACACGCATAGCAAAACAATAATGGTGCATTTTAAACGTATATTTCGATATGTGTACTATTTACATTGTTGTGCTTTTATTACATCTTTATATGACCATTGTCTATAATAATCAATCCACTTTGATACATAACTGTAAAAACGTTAGTTCCAGCTATAATCTTTGGGGAACATAATCTAGTTAGATGTTACAACAGAACAGTAGTTTTATGTTAAAAGTTTTTCGTTGAGCCGAATAGTTAAGATTGTGAATGAGACAGCATTGCAATATAATGTTTTCCTAATAAACATGTCTTTGATACGCAATATAAGTAGTCATCATCAAATCAAGTCAGTTCATCTTCATGAAAACGAATAACACGTCACTACAATAGAGCTGTTCATCTGTAACAAGCAAAGGTTCTCCTCTGCATGTCTGTTAATCAATTCAGCAAATTCTAGTTGCTAAAGCACATTATTATCTCTGCTTTCTCAACCAATAAAAAGCAGCATTTTCTAGCTGCTGATGCACAGGATTAACCTCTGCTTTCTCAACCAATAAAAAGCAGCATTTCCTAGCTGCTGAAGCACAGGATTAACCTCTGCCTTCTCAACCAATCAAAAAGCTGCCAAGTTTAGTTGCTAAAGCACAGGATTAACCTCTGCCTTCTCAACCAATCAAAAAGCTGCCAAGTTTAGTTGCTAAAGCACAGTATTAATCTCTGCTTTCTCAAAAAATAGCAGCAATTTTTAGCTGATGAAGCACAGGATTAAACCTCTGCTTACTCAATCAATCAAAAACAGCAAAATATTGCTGCCGAAGCGCTTGCTTTCTATGCCAGATTCAAATTATTTTTTGTAAAAGTAAATAAAATTGTCTTGCTTGAACTTTCAAACACGTTTTTTACGCCGCCGTATTTGATAAGAGAGCTTAGTCGAAAAACCCGTCGTCGTCCACGAAGGGTTGGTCTTGATTATCGTTGTTATCTTGATCGGGAACTGTTTCTCCCCAATTGTAATCTTCTTCAGCAATGTCAGGGACCGTCTCGATGGTAACAGGCTCATCCTCTGTGGCCTCTTGATCCGTAGGCTGAGATTTTTGCTTTCCGTCAATGCGATCCTAATACGAATGACATGAACGCTTTTAAATCTTCGGAAAATAACAATCATATAGAGTACTGTTAACTTTTTAAGAACCTTCTTGTTAACACACATACAGACTAACATATCGAGAAGTTAGTAAGATTGCAATAAGGCTTTTGGATAGCTCAGAGGAATTCCTAAGCAAAGTGATTATGTCTGTTGCTATTCCTTGAAGACGGAGATATTTTCCTAAAGATTTACTGAAACTAATCATTAAGCCGTGTTAAGTCACCTCTTTGAACATTGGGATTGAAGTTAATTTACTGTCATTGTAAGACAACGTTTTCAAGATGTTTAAGACTGTACATCGTATCGGTACATCTATATGTTATAGGTACATCATTGTCAGTGATAAAACGTGTTGGAGTTATCGTGGGGAGAACGTGGCTTTACAGGAAACAAATTTCAGGCTCGATTCAAGTATGATCCATAGTCTAATATCTATACATATATATATATAATTTTGAAAAAGATCATATGATTTTAAAAAGATAATATCGAAACGTCAAAGATATTGTGTATCTTAATGAGTATTATATATAAATATATATTTATATATATATGTATATCTATCCAATTTGTATGAGATGGAAACGAAATATTTGCATTAATAGCGTTACTCTCCAGCCACAACCCCTCCCATTTCTAACTCTAACTGATATTAACCAAAAGATAGCAATATAATACTAGTTTTTTAGCATATCCTGCCAATGGAAGTACCGTTAAATCCACATGGTTTAGTGAAAGATAACTGCTTGCAAACTGGATATAACGTATCACCAAATAAAAACTGTATTTAGGAAATATATCTCGGGAGAAAATTTGGGCGTTGTTTGCAATTCACGTACTAATACATGTGACACAGATTGAACCATAAGTCACTTTATTTAAAAAGGACTCATTTGCTTTTGTTTGCTACCAGTTTCATTAACGCAAACTTTGATAAATTGTGGTATGCAAACGCCACAATGGTAAAGAAACTATAGAATTAAGACACCTCTAGACAGATAGATTCGTAAGTAAAGAGCGTGCCATACAACGAGGTAGTTGTGAGAATGAAAGGAGAAATTAACGAAACATATTGTGAATGATGATTTCGCAGTCTTTATAGCAATCGCCGTTGCATTATTTGTAGTAATTAACAAGCTTTGTCAAAAGGCAATAAGTAATGTTAGCAAATCCGTGTCTTTGAAGATGTTGTAACATCCTGCGTGGAGTTATTGTTTTATTAGGCTAAAATTATGTTTCAACAAGATCTGCAACAGAAAGATCTAAAATGTTAGGAACATATTAAAAACATGTGGCAGTTTGGAAATAATGGTGTGTCAGGACTACCACAGTTGTGACTTTAAATGAAAAAATCCACAGCATGAAATCTTACCTTCCTCATCTTAGTACTGGTCCGCCGGTAGTCTCCGTCAAGACGTTTCCTCAATCTTTGATATTCTACGCCAGCTTGGTGACGGTTACACTTGTTGTGTCTGAAATCTGATTGGATTTTCGTCTTTGTGGATTTTTCTTTGGAAATTGCTTTCTTGTTTGCCTGGACCTGCTTTCTCTTGCTTTCCTTTTCCAAGACTGTCTTCTTTCTTTTCGCTGCAAGGATTTTCTTGTTGGCGTCAATGACTGCACTTCGATTATCAACCAGCTGAACTTTGTCACAGTACTTCTCCAAATCTTTGCTCTCTTTTACCTTTTTAGCAGCATTTAGCTTGGCATTGTAATTTTGCAGTCGTTGCTGCTTCTGCGCAGTTATTACGCGCTTATTTGCCTGGAAAAGATGATGCAATGTTTATTATTCGATAGACTTAAACAAACACATTTTCCAACGCCGGTACTATTAAAGCACGTTCTTTCCATCATGGACGTTATCGTCGCGGTTGCTACTACGACCGTTACCAGGATCACTGCTTTTATGGTCAATATCATCGCTATCGTCACACAATCATTACTTCACTGTTATCGTCATTAACACCATCAAACTTATCGTCATAATCATCTTCCGCATCTTTACCATGGTAGTTACAATTGTCATAACCATCATCATTATTATTATCATGACAATCGTCGTGCTCACTATCATCATCAGTGGTAATAAGATTAGAATGACATATCATCACCAACATCATCATCATCTTTATCGCCACCATCACCATCATCACCAACGTCATCATCATCTTCATCACCACCATCACCGTCATCACCAACATCATCATCATCTTCATCACCACCGTCACCATCATCACCAACATCATCATCAT
>JAAAKL020011199.1:0-13822 GCA_010016065.2 Carybdea cf. marsupialis auct. non (Linnaeus, 1758) | reverse complement strand
TTTGACCCCCCCCATTTTAAATCTTTAGAGAAAAACTTCCACCCCCCTACAATTAAGCACAGTAGAGTAGTTTAGTTCAAAGAAAGCTCTGATTTTGTCCTATTAGCAGTTCAGCCAGCACGTCTCTTGGTCTGCGAATTCTAACTTCATTTCCCCTCATTTCGATAACGCTAATCAGAAAACAAGACTTGACTTCCTTACACTTACTCGACCTTCTCACGAGTTGTATTATTTCTTTCTATCCTCTGATATTATAACAACCACTGAATCTCCTGGATAGTTAACTCTACGATCTATGAAAACGGCGACTAAAAAAAGTAAAGCACGAAAATCTTGCCATTTCCATAGAAGAAGAAAAAGGGAAAAAAGAAGGCAATGGTCAATGTAAGTGGAACCTGCGCATAAAACGTTTGTGGTAGGGTGCTGGCGCCACTCGCATACTTACTAAAAAGTTGGCCGGTAGCAGATGCTCCTTAAAAGTCATTCAAACTGATGACGATCTAGCGTATCACCACGCAATTTTGCCTCTCCTACCTCGTTGCACATCTACTAGTTGCAAAGTAGCAAAGTATTTGGTAAAAGAGGCTAGATAAAATAAAAAACAGCAGAGCACTTCGTAAGCGCTTACAGATGTCTGTTACACGATAAGCGATAAAAGATAAAACAATTTACACAACATAAGTCTAAGATTACAAAGTAATTGGCACCTTTTCATACTACTTCACTCTGCCATCTCTACAATCTATAACAGCATGTCATCTCCGTATTCTATTGGTCTAAAATATGTCACTTTGATCGGTTAATAAAACTCATTACATGCACCATATGAGAAAAATATCTGCTGACTTAAACAGCAGTGTCTATAAAATAGCTGACCATTTTTGACTGGCTTGGTTGCAATCTCAATTGAGTTATACTATCTACGCCACGTCACAATCGTCGGGTTTCGAAAGTGGCCTAAACTTGTTTCTAAAAAGCGCTGACCTTAAGACGAACAAAAGCGGGCTACAGCGTTTATGGAAACGAGGTTGAGATGAAGCGCTTAACGTATACCTCCAACCATGGCAACCGAAACATGTTGAATGGCCATCAACTGCCTGCTCGTGTTTGGTAAAAACCTGTCTCTTTTGTACATGGATGGAGACAACATTTCTCTTTTTAAGAACTAATGTCCAAAATCTTTTGTAGCATAAATTACAATATATACACTAAACAATGGCTTTCATGTTGATGGGCTTACTCTGCACTCCCAGATCCACCTTCTACATCTTCTAGTACTGGTTCGTTAGCATTCTCTGTTACAACTTTGTCTTTCTTTATTGGGGGTCTACCAACACGTGCACGGCTCTTTGCTTTTTCACTGGCGAGCGGTATAGCACCCGGCACTTTCGGCCTATTTTTCGAACCCTTTGGTCGTCCTCTGCCTGTGGAGTTCGGTTTCTTTTCTACTTGTGGTTTAGGTTTCCCCGAACCTTTAGGTCGGCCCCTTGGCCGCTTTACAGTCGGTTCAACGTCTACACTTGGTGCTTCTGGATTCTTTCTAGGTCGCCCTCTGCCTCGACGCTCTGGGACGACATTAACCTGTGCATCTGGTAATGCAGCATCCATAACTGTCAAACCTCAGCTCTGCCAGTAACTGGAAAAACAAAGCGTATTACCATCAGGTTCTGTTCCAGGGATTCAGTGTTTCAATCTGAGGACCCTGATGTGATGGGCCTAATGTTAAAACTACCAAACTGAGACTAAATAATAAATAAATGGTAGTTGAGGTATATAAAAGACGCCACTCTATTCGCACTTCCGTCCTTTATTCCATCGCCATTTCTAGGAGAATCTGTTTGCAGAAATTACGACCTGACTACGTTGCTTTCGTTAATATGAGGGCAAACGCGAGTGTTCAGTGTGGTGGGTTTGTCTCATATTTCGCTAATAATGATACCTTTCTTAAAAAACAAAGAAGTCATCACTTGAACAAACTAGTAACAAAAATCAAGATGCGGAAGAGCCACTAACATTTCGTACAACCTGTGGCGTATTATTATGACAAAGTATTATTATTGAAAAGTTTGAAAGTATGAAAAGAAATGCTATAAACAATCTGAACTACTGACTAAAAATATTAACTCAAGCACAACGTTTGCTCAGAACAAAGACCTTCCAGAAAATGTTCACATGACAACTGACAACTTCTTGTAGCAAAAATGATAGGGAGAAGTTACGATACACAAATCAAAATACTTCAGTGAGTTATGAAAGCTTGTCAAGTTGTTCTTTAACAAGAGGCCTGAAAACAAGGGACTGTCTTTCAACAGTTAACAGAAATCTGTTTCAATTCAAACCCAGTCCCTTACTGTACTATACTGACAATATTAGTAGAACTGGCATGTCATAACTTTACATTAGTACTGTAATAACAGAAGGTAGCCATCGGTGTTATAAAATCTCAAAGGTGAAAAAATCGTGGTACTATGGAAAATCGAACCCACGGTCTCCGTAGTTGCACAATGGTGATGCTTTTCCACTAAGCTACGGTCCCTTTACAAGGAGAGACAGAAATTTGGGATGTCTATTGTTTGGATATTGTGCCACTACCATACCAGGTCTGTGTGTTTCATCACTGAACTTTATTGTCTTGAAATCTTTTCATGGCTCCCTTTGAAAGAATTAAGCGTGTTTACATTAGGTCCTCCTATGAGTTTGAAATTCATTATTTCCCCCAATTGATAAAACAGGCAAAAATGAATCGGTCCCCTGTTAAATAAGCAGGGCAGAAACTATGGTGTCCCTTTCCATAATTTGATTAACACTGGAAAACATCTGCTCTTTGGGAGTTATACTCTTTGTGATCAATCAACTCCATCAAGCATCATAACAAATCATCATTACAAATTATGATCAATCATATTCACCCCCTGTATCCAGTTAAGATGTCAGATAAGATGCCTATATCTTCCTCCCGAATTCAACAGTACAGTAGAGTAGTCCTGTCTTACATTTTCTGCCAATCATTCCTATCCCCTTCTTCCATCCACCTTCACTACTACAACTTTCCTAAACCATCTTCTATACCTGCATCTTTAATTTCCATTCTTCTAGCAGGTACATACCATCTCAGCCTCACACTCCTTATCCTTGCTGATACCTTCCCCCATATCCAGTATTTACCCCCATTATTGTTCTTGTCTTTGCAGGTTTGAAGTACAAGCTCAGAAATCTTTGCAAATAGAAACACCACATTTGAAACTCTTGCTTATGGTATTTATTATCAGGATACACCAAAATGGGCTGTGGGGTGATCCCTCATGCCAGATCACCTAGTGACAGCTGGTCAATAGCATCTCTGGTTTGGCAAATCAAATCTCAGCATGACCCAACATCACAAATCATATCAAATCAATATAAAAAACCTACTGCAACCTGGAGTAGTTATAGGTGGTGCAAAGAGTGCTTCTACAGATAAGTGCACCATGTAGCTAGGCATATAGGCATATAAACCAAGAGGCATTAAAGCAAAAACATGGATATCAGGTAGATATTCGAATTAAAGTCCAATTAAGTATTACTTATATACCAACAAAAACTGTAAAAGCAGTTTTTTAAGTACTTTAGATTGTATATTTTGGTTGCTATGACAACACAAACAAGTAATCATAAAGTGCCATGGTACTTGCAAACATTTAATTGGAGAGAACAAAACAACAATATTTGTCAACTTATAAGTTTTGGCTCAAATTAAGTTGATGGATATTCACACCATTTTCAAATCAACTTAGTGAAGGCAAACAGGATGAGACTATGCAAGGTCATCTGAAATAAATTATGAAGCCCATACATGCTGGATGACCAGCTGAATTTACAATTAAAAAGGAAAGAAATACATTCATGGATGAAGATCTTATGAAATTACAGAAGCCATAAAGAAGGGGAAAGGACATTTTCCACATATGGACCCTTTCAATGATCTTGGTCATCAATAGCTATACCAGAAGGGCGAAATGGAGTAATAGGCAACAGTGATGATGAAAATGTAATCAAGTAATGATGACTCCAAGTGGTTGTATGATGAAAGAAGTACATTTACTGTGGATGAGTTACAACTTCATGAGTACTCAATAACTGATTCTATATTTGATTGGTTTATAAAAGTTGACAGATGATCTAAGCTGACATGTGAGCATTTTGGAGTAGTTAAAAATGTGAAGGATTCTTTTTCACAATGTAAGCTCCTTTAAACACATTCCTGAGCTAGAACTTCCTCTACTGGGCTGTAGCTGGTATTCCTTTGAACAAGGGGTGAAGGAGCTTGTGAGAATCTAATGGTTTGTCTTCATAGAATTCAGCTACCTGTGCTTCCTCCATACATTAAAATACCACTAGAGACATGTACTTTTGTTCTCTTTCTTTAAAGAAATAAACTGATCTTCCATGAGTGCTGAAACATTGCATTTTAACCCAGAGACTATTAGGCTTTTTGGCTGGTAGCTACCCCACCAAATATAGCTGTAACAAACTACAAGTGAATTGCACAGAACCACCTATCCAATACCTAATTTTCCAGCTGTTCATAGTCTTGATTTCAACCTGTTTGATAAAGACGCTACACACAAACAGTAAGGTTACTTTCAATGATCCAATAGTCACAACTACTATTTCAATCAATCAATCACTCAAATCAATAGATAATTCTAAAATGGTAGGTTAATCAAGACCTGCTAGGATAAAAACAACAAAGAGTGCTTGAGTACTGTACAAAAACTTTTATGGCTTCCTCTACCAAATCATGCCATATCACTTCTGTAATACACAGCATTGCAACACCTGGACCTGGAAGCAAAATATCGTCATTAAAGTAATCTCATTTAAAGAATGTCACTTTCCATTTTCATAGGATGAGAACCCATAGGATACAAATAGTAAGAAGTAGAATAAGACTGTGACAAGTTCTTTACATTATTTCTTTCAGTTTGTTGATGGAAAAGTACCAACTGAAAATATTATGTTTTAACACCTTGCAGTTACAACAATCTTAACAGGTGGTAACCTTATTACATGAGCATAAACCTGATGAAGTAAGAAAGAGAAATAACTTCTGTCAGGACCCAAATACTTCCCATGGTAAATAAATGTCCCTTTAAGATAATAACATACATTATATGTGAGGGTTGAATTTTTTAACATGTTTAAATACACTTGTCTGAATATACAAAAGGATAAGTGGCAAAATTAAATTGTGGTGCCTCTTACAATACAAGACTTGTGCAATTCTTTAAGGGGTAGTGAGCTTTGCTTGTGGCTTGAATACCTATTATCATACAAAGAGATGAAGTCTACAGTACAGCAAATGAAGAGAACTCCTACGCACTCAGCATGACTCTTATTGATCAACATTTTTTTATTCTACCAATGTAACTCTCAATAATGCAACACTTTCTAGGTTAAGGTTAACAGGAAATGACTACTGGACATTTCATCATTGGCTACTTGTCATGTGATGCAAAGAAATATTGTAAGATTCCCAACCATGACATGATCCAGTCAGAATATGCTGATAATGCATGAAACATCTCTACCCACCATAACTATTTTCGATCCACATAATTTTGGATGCAGCTTTGACTATCACTGAAAGAGGACTGATCACTATGTAAATCCATATCCAACCTTACTAGTTACACTATGTAATTGTTAAGTAAGCAATATAAATTTCTCTTTTTCTGAGAAGTTTGGGCCTCAAATAAAACAAGCCTGTGGGCCCATTGTTGTTTCCTTGACAACCATCTTCTAGGCTCTCTTGACATGTAACCTTGTACAATATGCCTGGATGGATTCCTATGTTTGTGAGGGACAAGATGCAGTTTAAACACTGTGAACTCCCCTTCTTAGGGGCTAAGGCAGTGTCCATGTACACAGGGCATGATTGGAGCATAGAGCACTTTACGACCTGATGCCCTTCCTGATGTCACCAATGGCCCTTCCAGGATTTGAACCCTGACCTTCTTGAACTGAAGGCAAGGAATTAACCACACAAATATGGCAGCTCCAAACATGATTCAAAATTACCAAGTGTACCATACACCTATGACCATGGCATTACCCTTATGGCAAGAACAAACTATTTTGTTAAACTGTATTGTTGAGAATTAACCTTAAATGATAGTATGATAGTGCTTATTTAGATAAACATGACAAGATTTGGTACACATATATTCATACATATCTCTACGTATTATTCTAATGTTCATTTCTTTCCAAGTCTCCTATACACATTTGATAATTCACCAGGTCATTTTCTCCCAGTGTCAACACCGAAATTAAATCTACCACACTCCCTATATTTGACTGTTAAAAAATATGTATCATGATAAAATCATCACAATGGTTTCCCAGTAAGGGAAGCCGTAATGGTGTAAATAGTTTAAAGAAGAAAGCCACCTACGATTATAGATAATCTTAAGACACAATATTCAATTGGGCGGTGTTCTTTCCAGGTTCATAGATACGTTTACATGGAAGTTCATGAATTCCTGTTGTTTTCGTTATGATATAGCACATTTTAGGAAGGTTCGAAATAGCAGAAAAGAAGCCTCTTTTACTCCAGATTACGGTACTTAGCATAGCCGGGAACCAAAAAAACCTAGTTAGCTGTACATAGTCGTACACAACCCTGCAAATTTGCTTATCTGGGCTTAATACTGCATCGGCTCGTCGCCCGACATACATCAAATGATCATGTCATGAAAGCTGTCGGTTATGGCAACAAAGTGATAGTAAGATTATGCCTGATCACGAAGTAAATTTTTAGGAATCGGTATGAAATATTTATAAGAAAACAGATGCAAATATTTACTGGCGATGATCTTGGCTCGTTGGAAACTGACAGAACAGAACTATCTTCCCTCCTTAGCTCAAAAGGAGGCTGAAAATTCACGTGGAAACTAATGCCTTGTCATGCCCCAGTTCCATTTAATGCTCTGCATGCCTTTAAAAGAATAGGGGTTACACAAACGCCAAACTCAATGTATTCTCTGTCACCACACTAGTGACTTCATCAGTAATCAGACATATGACCACTAGCCTGAAGCGTGCCCACCATAGTGCTCACAAACGGAATGTTTCACCTCCCAGAGTCTTGTTTAACTGTGAGCCGCCCGTCCCACTCCTGACAGCCCTTTTATCTTACTACTGATGTTGGAAGTTAAAAAATGTGTAGGCAGCCGGTTCATGGCGACGCAACACGACTGTGTTTCAAAATAAACAAAAAATAAAGCGACCTGTCTTAACGGCCAGAAAAAAAGCACGTTTCAGCGCCATCTACATATATTTCACAGAAAGGCTGTCTTAAACAACTCACACTGGTTGTGATTTAGTTTTATCCAAAGTTAGAATGCGAGACCATGTTCTATTATTTTCACGAATAACAAAACGAACTGGGAATAAAATATACATCGTTACCTTCTCCCCAAAGCAAGCGGTTGATCCAGGATGTCTTACTCGAATCTCCGTGTTTGCTGGCGGATGATAACAAGTAATATCTGCTAAGTTAATCTCCTTTTTCTAACGGTTAGTGTATGGTAAGGTTTTGTGTACGGTTTTGTGTGCACTCGACACGCCAGTTGGAGTGTGATTTGTATTGTGAGACTTTCAGATTTTAAACCAGATTAAATGTGATTGGTCTATTAAACAAAAGACAGCGTTTGATTGGTCTATCTGTCCTAAGCCGAACTCGAGCAAAATATTCGATTATAGTAAAAAACCCGCGAAATACATCTTATTTCTCACACATGACGACGTGCCTTGTGGGGCGACTCACAGCTTGGAAGTAGGGTACACTGTTTGCTATAAGGCGACTAGGGGATAACGTCACCACTATTTTCAATCTTTATTGGGAGTGTCTTTAAATATACAAAACCTACCAGGTTGTGGGTCACAGATCCAACTTTTTCGCCACAAATGGATGCTTTTTCTGCACCTGAAAGATGTGGCGAATATGGCTGGGGGCCTTTTTGGTCTTCCGACAGAGTTATACATATGTACTTATATAAAGAGAGATATGTAACATACAGTTGGGCAGTATCTGAGAAACAATTGTTCGAAATATATATATATAATGACTCAAGTAGCGAGGAATCACCTATGCGTATAAATATGATACATTTCTCAAGAAAATACACATTATTAAAATACGTTTTTATAGTATCTTCCTTAGTTTCTTTTTTTCCCTTTCCGATCAATTCTTCTTGAGAAAGACCTTTCCTCGGTTACATTCCAGCTTTAAATATCTTACAAATTCCAAAGAAATGGGCAACGGTTTCATTATCACAACCATTTAAAAGATACAAAAACAAGAAAAAAGAGGAAAGGAAAAGAAAACACAAAGCAGGACAGAGAAAAAGAAAGGAGCACCAACTAAGCAGATAACTGACTGACCGGTCGATTACTTAGCTAACCAATGAACTCTAACTCCTTCCTATTACTAGTTGATGACTTTGCCCCGCGCACGAGAACTTAAACGGAGATGCCGATGATGACTCTTTAGGGTAAACAGTTGTTAAATAAAATCAAACTGTAGTCCTTCTAGTTCAGATCCTGAATTGGAAAGATATCTAGAAACTTATAAGTAGTGAAAATATGTCTTTATCATGCGGTAATTGCTATTGTAGTAACCTGGCTTGTCGGGAAAGGGCCGTCTTACAAGACTTGTCAGAGGACAGTAGTATAGTTATCAAGGGGGCAGACAAGGATTCGGCAGTCGTAGCGTCGGACAGAGAAGACTATGTTACGGAGGGTAAGAGTCAGAGGTGAGAATGATTTACTTCCTATCCTAAATGGTTTTGTTATTGGAAATGTTCTACTAGTATAATAAGTATAAAAAGGAGACAGCGAGTTAATTTTCAACTTTATTTCTTCAACGACATTTTAAAACTCGTGAAAATATGGGAAACTTGGAATCATCCCTGGTGTAACATGAACGAAATTAAGATTGCATAAAGATGACATAATAGAACCTCCTCCTTCTTTTAAGTAAGAAATAGAGAAATGGCAATATACACACATAACTAAAAACTATAAGATTATAGAAGAGTTAAATAACTGGGAGAGCTTACTAGCGCTTCAACTGAGATCAGATTTTCAGCACTTGATTTGCAATTAAACCTTTTTCATGAGCATGAAAAATTGACGAAATAATCTTTAAACTATTATGTTTCCTTTACATAGACTGTTCTAGTTCATATCAAATTTCTAGTTTATGAGAATGAAGTATCTTATATTTGTGGGTATTCTTGATTCACTTATAGATATTCGCAAGGTTGTCTGACTATCTGTCCTGCTATTTGACGAGGCTGTTGCCCAATTTATGTTGAATTTTACGGCCAAGTAATTAATCTGCTGGCGAGGGTTGAATTGGGCTTAGAGGTGTTGTGCGATGTTTAAACAATGCTGTATTGATGTCCATAAAGGGTTTCTTGAGGACACGTTTCACAATCTTCTCCTGGCTCTATATAAATTCGTGGGACTTAGAATGATGTGGCAAACTGGTGATGTGTGATATTTCTTTTTCTTCGATGAAGCTCTTGAATGACAGCCCAAGAAAATGACCACCTCCGTCAGAGGTGATGGAATGCCGAAAATACCATGTGAAGGAATTTTGTGACAGTACAACCGGTATGAAATTTGCTTCAGTAATAGGCAAGGATGACGCATATCTTTCCATTGTGCTCCATCATATTTATGCCAAGCGTATGCCAAGGAATGTCTGGTACATTTGTTAAAAATTCGTTACATTGGCATTGGTAAGCGTGGTATGATTGACAATGTTGATATGAGGCGATGGTGTTTTCAATTTCTTTGTTTATTCCTGGACAATTGATACTAATTCCTTCATGTTGCTTGCTGGTATGTCTACTTATGTCGTGATGACCTTCATGAACACGTTGTACATAATCTTGCTGAAGCTGTTTAGCAATGAAAACTTGTGTGCTTTTTAGTAAGAGTCCGTGGTCAGTGGTTGACTGGTATCTGCAAGACCAGTACGAACTAAATTGTTTTGGAAAATCTCTGTATATCATAGGAAAACCATTCTTTGTGTAATTTGACAAAAGTATCAAGTGTTCGTCTGAAACTGTCTTTTAAGCAAGCTCTGTAAGCCGTGCTTCACTGAAGTGGGTTAGGCAGACTGTTATCTTCAATGGTTTTGGAAGATTTCGGTATTTGTTGGAAAAAACATTCTTTTTGTAATCTGATAAAATTATCAAGTGTTAGTCGGCTGTTGTCTTTTTAGCAGGGATGAATCTTATTCTTACCAGGCTGGTACTTGATAGAAGTTTAATACTTTTGAAGTTGGAGTAACATCCGTGGTAATCTTGCAGGTGATGTAGTAAGGTTCTTTTAAGAAATCATCTCGAAAGGGCTATGATCTGAGATGAAGATACATGATTTCCATAAACATCGGTGTCAAAACTCTGTGCACCAAATAAACATGCTAAAAGTTCACGTTTTATGTTGGCGTAGTGTTGCTTTGTATCGAGCAAGCTCTTACAAGCATGAACAACTGGTTTACCATTTTGAACCGATGCTGCCCCTCCTAAGCCCAAGACAAAATATGAGCATCAAATTTTGGTGATAAGAATATCATCAATGTACCCCTTGCGGATGGCGACAGGATAATTTTACACCCTCTGCAAGCTAGGAGTCATTAATCGGTTTCTTGAAGCCTTAGATAAGGATGGGAAATATTTTCAACACATATGCGAATCATTTCCCGGACTGAGTATTGAGACGTTCAAGGCGGGATCTTCGATGGACCAAACATACAAAAGTTAATAAGAGACCCAAACTTCATGAATTCAAGGAATTCTCTTGAAGCTGCTGCATGGCAATGATTTGTTGGAGTTGTACAAAACTTTCTTGGCAACAAGAGGGCAAACACCTTCAGAGAAATAATGAAGAGCGTGTTGGATGCGTATTGTAGTCTTGGAGCAAATATGAGCATCAAATTGCACTTCTTGCACAACCATCCTGATCAGTTCCCTTCCAGCTGTGGCGATGTAAGTGACGAGCATGTTGAGCGTTTCCACCAAGATATCAAGGAAATGGAAACCATTCACGTCAATCAAAGATAAGGAAGTTCCTTCCAAAGCATTCCAGCTCTTTGATGGAGTAGAGCCGACATTAAAGTAACTACTATAGAAATGTTTTAGTTTTTTGTGATTACGTTAACAAATTGTGTTCATCAATTTATTGTCATTTCGGTGTAAATTCCTTGGAATCATAGTCACTATACCAAATTTGAAATTGTGAGACTAAACATGAACCCGCATGAACATTAATTTGATGATCAAAGTCGCAACATGGAATGTGAGAACACTAGCAAAGAATGGAAGCGAGTGAAATGCGATAGAAGAGAGCTGGAAAGTCAATGAGCGATGATTGTACCATCATTCACTCTGGCGGAGATAAGACAATGTATGGAGTTTAATTTTTCACTTATCCAAGTTTATGCACCAACTTCAACGGCTCATCCCAAAATCATGGATCAGTTCTATAACGACCTAGACAAAGCGAAATAACGGGGTAAAGACAGGGAAGTCATTATCGTTATGGGAGATATGAAAGCTAAGGTAGAAAGAGGAAAACACCGTGATATGGTTGGGCCCTTTGGCCTTGGAGATAGAAATGAGAGCGGAGAGACCTTGATAGAGTGATGTGAAGTGAACAACCAGTCAATAATGAACACTTGGTTTTACAATCATTCAAGACGATTATGGACGTGGAAACGTCCTTGCGGAAATTCTAAAAATCAAATAGACTATTTCACTATCAATAAACGTTTCCGAGTCAGAAGACGACGATGGCGTGTCAAGCCTGATGTGGCCAAACTTTCATTGCACGAAATAGTCCCTCCTAAGCCCAAGATAAAAGATCAAGAATGGATGACGAATGAGATCATAGATATAATGAACGAAAGACGTGAAGTGAAGAACAACCGGAACATTTCATGGCTTAATGTGGACTGTAAATGCTTCTGATTTGTTAGCATGACTGTTCGAATGAATATGCACATTTAAAGTATCAAACGTAGAGGAGCCAAACTCTTAAGTAGAAGATGAATTTGATGGTGCTAAAGTTAAGACGTTCAAATCTCGTTTGCCTGCACAATGTTTCTGATTCATCTTGGAACTACTAGTTCTTGAGGAGCGAGTTCTACTGGCAGAAAAGTGGGGTCTTTGATGACAGGTTTTTCCCCAGTGCCCGACCTTTCTTATATTTATTGCAGACTTGGTTGCTGGCAGGTCAGGTGTTTTTTCTTATGTTTTGGCCCCCCACAGAATCCACAGTTGTTAGCTTTGTTGAACGAGTGTGGCCGTCTCCCGCGTGAAACAACATTATACTAGGGTTGGCAGTTTTGCTTTTCTGGCTTCGTACGTACGAGCTAAATCCAAGAGTGCTAACAGATGAGGATTACAATCCAAAAGTTGTTTTCTCATGGCGCCATGACAAGTGCCCTTGAAGACCTGATCAATGGTGTTGTCATCAGCTAGTGTGGAAGGGTTACATTTGTTTTCCTGTACACAGAGGCGGGTAATGTAAAGATTCACACGCTACGATTTTGTCGGGCCGACTCACAGTTGGTATGACGTACGTCTATTGTTCAGGAGCCTGATTTCGTGGTTGTTGATCTCAGCAGGAATCAGGACGATTTTTAGAAAGTCTGTGACATTTGAACATATTTACTCCCGATTTTGGATGACGTGACAGTGCCTCAAACTTTCAACACGAACGCCTTGAAATCGCAATGGAAAGCATGACTTTCTCTACAGAAATTACATAACTGTCAGGAACGTCTTTTAGGAACACTCTGTAGGCATATCAAAGAATAATGCCGTGAGTTGTATTTGCAATTTTAGCATAGTCGACGTTTTTGATGACAAATAAACCAGCGAAATAACTATGTAGTTTCTCATGCAAGGTTCTAATACCATCCAGATGAATGCAGCCCCCGGAATCTAGGTGATTGCTTATTTTCCATTCTCAAATAAGGTTTCTATTCAGCTTCTCCTATTGTTTATAAACAAGATGAAATCCCAAACAGAGGTATGTGCTCAAAATCGTCGAGAGTGTCTTGGAAGCTGATTACACGTAGGACTAATCTTGAGTTGGTCACGTGACTAAATCGGCCCTAAATCGGCCCGACAAATCGTAGCGTGTTAATCAGCCTTAAACATCAATTGATTCCTACTCGTTTCGAATCATTCTCGTAGCTAAATTGTAGCCAGTCGAAAAAGTTGGTTTTAGACTCGAAGTAGCTTTGGAACGCTGTCCAAACGGCTACTCTTCGACTGTCAATAAAGATTTTGTTATCGAAAATTTTAAGTGTTTGTGGCCTCATCTAGAGCAGGATATAAGTAACTGTTTCACTCGGTGGCAGCAAAAGCTAGGAACGTAACAAATGAGAGGTGATGCTTGTGTAAGCAATCCCAGAACTGATGATCAAGATTGCATATTTTATCGCTTGGCTAATAGTACGGAAATGCTATTGTGGTCATTTTGCGTCTCAGTTCGATAATGAGGTTGTGATTGGTAGCAATGACTGGTTTGTTTTGTCATTGCTTTTTACTTGCTTCTTACGGTTCCGAGATTTTTTAGGACTTTTGTTTCAAGTATCGTAAGACTTGTTAGATGCTGGTATTGCATACGGAGTAATGGGATTTTGTTTGAGTCGTCTTTATAGTTGTTGTTACATTTCAGATTTTCAAGCAAATGTTGGACGATTCCTAAGTCATTTGAGGTAACTGATGACTTAATTTGGCGTACACAACTGTGA
>JAAAKL020011198.1:0-13823 GCA_010016065.2 Carybdea cf. marsupialis auct. non (Linnaeus, 1758) | reverse complement strand
TGTTTTTAAAGCATGATATGAGAATTGGGTCTTTATATGGAAACTGTTATAGTTGTTTCTTGATTAAATTCCAAAGGCCCCTCATGAGGTAGGAGGAGGTTTGACCCCCTCCTCCTCCTAGGTAGAGACTGCTCTATGTATCCCTTGTATCAACAAATAGCTTTCGTCCAATTCTTTAAAGAGTTTGTTATCAAAATTGTTATTTTGTTTATAACTCATCAAAAAAGAACTTCCCCATAAAAGACCCAATTACTTTCCGCTTCAACAATTGCATTTGTATTGCATATATGCCTGTATAAAAAAGTAAAAATCTGTCTTTGGGTTGTCTTTGACTCAGGCCCCGGGTTTTACTTTCTTACCAGAAACAAGTCAATATTCCTAACTTGGGAGTTCCATCAGATGCTTTTCAACTTTAAATTACAGGCGTCAAATTTGCTTCATCTTACAGCAATGAAAACAGACCACACAGGAGCAGGAGCGACTAGGTGAGGAACTGTTTGGTTATCAAACAGTTCGTAGTAGCGAACTGCTAGTAAGGAGCGACCCAGTTCAATAATAACCGAACCTCCGAAAAATTGAATTTTCAAACTGATAAATACATCAAAAGTATTGGCTTATTATGCTGGTTTCAAATATATAAATTTTATTACATTTAATCTTAGCCATCACAAGCTACGAGCCTGAAAAAATGTGTCTGATTTTCGAAAAAGGGAAAACCACCCCCTGAAAGTCAAAGAATTTTAATGAAAATCACACCATCAGATTCCGTTTATCGTAGAATCCTGTTGTAGGGATTTCAAGCTCCTACCGTCAAAAATACGGACTTTTGTATTTTTGTCAGAAAAAAGATCCCGGAAACGTCCATTTTGTTTATTGATTTTTATTCCCAGGGGCAATCGTATCGACCCAGTGGTTCTAGAAAATCGTAAAGGGCTCATTATGGCCTCGAATTTGGCCTCAAGCTTTATTATCTCTACATCCAGCAATAAATCCTATACTTTCTCTCCAGTTCTTTAGTGTTTATTAGAATCAATATATTTTCCGAGTTGTGTTTCCAGCTGTTCGATCAGCAAATAGGAATCAGCCATATACCTGGTATATATATCGGCGTGCAGTGGCCTTTTGATTCCAAAGCTTCCAATGCATTTTCTCTTTATGACCAATGTAAGAGTTCGCGAAGGTGTGTCTGAGGGATTCCATATGCTTACATCATGTGTTTGCGTGTATAAATGTATGTAGGAGAGGAGTTTGTGTAGTACAAATAAGAGCTCTCATAAAGTATAAGGCTGAATTGCAGAGAATGACATTAGTGGATCGTTTTCTTTCTATTCTTATTTTTATTAATCTCTTGATACCAGGAACGGTTACCACTTTAAGGTATTGAAATGCTTTGCAAAAAATTGAACTAAGTAAACACGAAAGCGATGTCTGTGGTTTCGTGTACTAACACGTTACTGAATAAATTAGCAGTGTCTTGTGACGCCATCGTATTATTTTTGTTGAAAGAAACCATATTTATAATCTTCTTTACAAATGTTGCTGACGAATCAGCTGAGTGTTAAAGTGGGAATATCATTTCAAAACATGATGAACATTATCATAATCGTTATCATAATCTTATTTCTTTGTTTGGAATTGGTTTCTTTTTTTATAACTCATGTACACCCATGTATCATGCCAGGAGAACACAGTAGCGATATAATTGTGATATGTGGTCTTGCTATAAAGACTTTGAGTAAAAAATAATGTTAACCACTAGGTAGCCGATGGTCAGTGTGACTTTTGCTCACTTGTAAAGCCAACAGTGACAGTAAGTGACTGACTGTTGCTAAAATAGTTTTGAAATAAATAAAACACTTGCCTTTAGATTCAAACCTTTTTTCACCTTTATGCTTTATGTTAATACACGATTCAGATTGAGATGGTGGCTCTCTCTCTTTGATGTTTCGTCTCGTTCAAAATTTCATTGTATATACTAACAGTCGTCGCTGTTGTCAGCTACTGAGTTTTTCATATGGTCACAAATGACATCGAATTGAGTGACAATATTTTGCTACTGTCAATGTAGGCGTTGCATCTGGTATCTAAATATAGCATAGAAAAACTATCGATCTCTTATTGTACTACTTCTTTAAACGAAAACGCTCTCGATTATTACTGGGAATACGAATACGTACCTAAGGGAGAATGGCTGTAATCGGCGTTGTAATTTTACTTTACTGAAAATATGGCTCTGCCGTTGAGATCACTTAGAAATCATAAAAAATATAAGCCAATCCAGCAATATTAACTCAGCAAATCACTTTACTTCTATACTAGAAACGACCTCCTACTTTCCTGTAGAACTTTACCACCCGTATTCAATTGAGTTGCTCCAACAGTCTGGGGTGTAACAGCTGTGACTAACGTGTTGGTATTACTCGGTTAGCTGTTTCTGCTTCCAATCTTTGCCACTTGTTCTCCCGTTGTATATCATGTCACAGACTGTTGTTATAAAGAGTGAAGACTCGAATAATAGGGGACTTTGTCTTCAAATCAGCCCGGACATATCCCCATCAAACCGAACCGTAGTTGATTATTCATTTATTATCATGGTGTATGATCCTTTGCTCTCTATGACTTGCAACCGACAACCGGGTACTTGCCAAATGCACATGTGGTCCTGGAATACTTAAGCTAGACCATGCTTCATTGTGTAGGACTTACTTATTCACCGCAACGTATTCGCAATTTACGGAGTGTTGAAAGCTTTCAATATTCATACAATCGTATGATACAATAGCATGAGTTTGATTAGCCTTAATTTAGAGGACAAGGAAATGCAAAAGATGTTGTTTGTTGTATTCTGGCCTCCTCGTAGTCAAAGCGAGGCTAAAACACAGGACGAGCTGCCACCCGCCCATAGACACAACGTCATTGGTCTTGATTTGACTCTTCTTCTAGATATTTTACACGCACAATAACTATTTATAGTGTTTGGAATTTGGTACTAGGTATTAATATTTAGCTTTCTGGAGGACGCTGATCACTGCAGATCGTCCGTTAGGAGCACCTAAAAATTTTGACATGTTTTATTCGTCGGCCAGGAAATTGTAGTAACCATGGTCAACGTTAAAGCTTGAATTATTTACTCAGTGAAAATATAAAGGAGGAGCAATAGAGCGTTAAAGATTGGGGAGATAATTACCGTTGCTTTGAAGTGACTAACTGTCATTAATGGTCTTGATGCATTGTGTTGAACTCTTCGTCAACAGGCAACTGCCTATAGGCAACATATTTGCACTATATAATTTTCAAGATACTAACATGAAATAAGTGTTAATACCTATATTTGATGCAAAGTGCTGACGGAGATAGTATTAATTTTAGAAAAATCTCTCAGTTGTGCAACATAAATAGAATGGAAGAAAGAGAGCCCATGTGTTTTTAATGGAGGCCTCCTTAAGCATTCTCAAAGCGATCAAGGTAGTATGGTTTCTTACCCATGTCTGAAGAAAATAATGACACTTGTTGAGCTTTCAAAACAAACAGTGCTAGTGCTGGATATTTATGCTTTTTATGTCTTTTATGCTCCAATCATGAAATAGGAGTTCTCACAAATTTAATTGTAAAAGTTACATCGAAGTTGTCGTGTATACAAATGGTGTTTAATAACTTGACGGCTTACAGTGAGTCATTTTTGACACCTCTGAAGAGTAATGATAACTGCATGAATTTCAGGTTTGAATGATCAGAGAACAGAAAGGTATCAAAAAAAGGTATACTGACCGCTCCAGCCTACATTTAAAAGGAGTGGGATCCGTAAGAGGCGTTGAAAAGGAAACAAAGAAATAATGATCATCATTGAGGTCTTGTTCTTTTTTATCATAGCACGTGTTGTCAACGAGATAAATAATAAAACACTAACAGCGATATATACCCATCCCTTCGAAACCCCCTTTGATGATGCCTTTAGAAGGGCATTAGGAGTTGTTGATGAAATTGCTCACAATATGGATACTGCTAAAGCTCAAGAAAACAAGCCAACGGAGGCTTATTCGAGGACCTAAGGAATGACAGGTTCTCCTGCAAGCGTTTTATGAAACATCTTTGGAGCAGTTTTTGAGTGTTTAACCGTTTGAGCGTTTTTATTTTGATGACTCTTTCATCAGATAAAGCTGCAGATCAGGTACCTAAATCGGTTATAATTTTGCAAAACCGAGAAATATTTAAGTACTTTGGCAACCACGTTTGGACTTTTGAGACCACATCTGAAGTGTGGATAAGGCATGTAGCTACAGGAAGAAATGAGGAGTTAGGGGCTATACCTTGTTATAACTTTTCCAATACTATTTTGCCTCTCTTTTGAAATTCAAATTAGAAATGTCCTTCAGTGCTCTGCCCCCAAAGAAAAAAAATGATTAAACCCTTCAATTTACGAATATCCAGCTATATCGAAGGTTTACACTTGACCACTCAGTTGTGGGTCTGAATCCAGATAAACACTTATTCGCTTGACTCATAATTTCTTGGATATGGTACGTCGTCTGTAAAAAAGGGTATGGTTTAGGTGTGAGCGTTCTGTTTCCGGCTATCAATTCAGATTCAATTTTTGATGCTAGGTTACTCTAGTCGTTTAAGGGGCGAATATTCCCCTGTGTAGAGAATAAGCAACAAATGTTAGAACTAAAATTATTTCCGTAGGGAATGTGGAACTTTAGTATTTTGAGTTAGCAACTCAGAGACTGATTCGGATTAAAACGAACTCAGTTTGGTTAGAGTTGGTTGCAATTGACTGGTATGTTTGACCTCGAAACTAGTAAGTTTGTGGTCCTTTGGATTTAGAGAATTGTAATGTTCCTGACAGCAAATATCTCGTATACTAATTTAGCTCTTTATCTGAAACAGTTAATCATAAAATTAATAGTGGCTGGTAAATAAAAGTTTCTTAAGTTATCCGAAAAATGATGTTGACTTTTTCTCTGTTTTAAAGTTAAAGGAACACAAAAGTGTATACATATAGATATTGTTTTATAAAATTTGGTATAGTGACACACTTTTCTAATGGAGTGTGAATAGGGAGGACAAATGATCACAGTATCCTAGCACCTAGATTTAATTGCAAACTGATGCCTGAGATTACATCTTTATCGACCAAACCCCCTTCCACTAGCATCATAGAAATTTGACATCTACCTCACATTTTCACATGCATTTCGTCCCCAAATAATTGTTTTACGTTATGACCTATAAAGCCACTTGATTACGATTTCATTTATTGTTCTATTCGTAAAATTAAAGTGCCATAAATATTCCACCCTATATTTCCATGCAGTACTTTGATGGAAGCTTTAATATATGGAATCAGTTTTCATCCCTTAGCTTCTGGCAAGTAGATGAAGTGAAACGTTTTCCATAAAATGCTTTACTTGTTTTATTTCGAATCGCTAGAAATTTATTGTGTTGTTACTTTGAGGAGTATTACTTCCATAAGTATTTTGTTTATTCATTATTTACACGTTACACAAGTGCTTGTTTTGAACTGTCGAAATCAGACCGATTAAACTCCGTAATTCGCAAATCCCGACAGCTATATTTAACATCATTAGATTTGGTTCTAACAAATCATAGAAGCTACCTCGCCACTTATTTATTTACCACACCTTGCTTTCTTCTCATTTGCTATCCCCTTTTCAAAAATCTTGCACATATCCCAATTTGAGCTTTGACTTTCTCAACATTTTCGGACATTGTAGAGCCTTATCGAGCTTTGATGTACAAATGGACTCGAATTTCGACGGGTTTTATTTCTCAACTTTAAAATTCTTCAAAAAAAATTTCACGTCCTTGTGTCGATTAGGCACCGTCGCTTTTGTCTCTGAATTCAACGAATATGAAACTTGTCATATTTGTTGACTTTGGGGGACCACGAGTAGATTCAGTGGGTATGCGTTTGCTCGATTTTGTCAAGGGAGTGTTTAAAGTGGCTTGATATGGTCACGATAGGGCTAGAAAACTAAAACTGTAGAGCAGATTTATACATCTTCCAAAATCGCTCCACTTTATTATACGGGGTGCCCAAGTGGGTTCGTCTTCTGATTCGATCATTGTGTATTACAGACGGATCACAGCTTATAACTGATTTGGTTTGTTGTTTTTCGCAACGAGTCATATAAACGTAATTTGAGAGAGCAGTAGCGCTGGGTAAGGGTTGTGGTAATTACTTTCTCCACCTTAGCAAGAATAACGGAACAAACAAGACATCAGTATTAAATTTTTTGATTTGAGATGGTTCAAAGGTCTTGTTCATATTATTATAGCCTTAATCCTGCCAAATGATGCGCAGACTAGCCAGTCAATAAGCATTTTACCATTTTAAAGGAATGTGTATGACCTAGGTAGACATCCGTTCTGATCTGTTTACCATAGATATTAAGATTAAGGTTTATGAAGGTATTAGTAGTTGTCATACAATTGGTTTTGAAGATATGAATTTCCTGACCAACTTTGGCTGCACATCTTTATTGCAGCAATATTAAAGGCTAAGTCATTGCTGTAGTATTGAAGGCATCGGCTTCTTCATAACGGCAATCACCTGCGGGAGAACTAAAACCAAATAAGTTTGTGTTTTGATCTGAAGGTTATTGCTTTTCACTATAACTCCCAACAAACATATTTCAATTTGATAACATTTTGATTTAGCATGGTGTCCAAAATAATATTGCAGTATCTTATTAACTGAAACCACTCAATATCTTCTTCTTCTACTTTTTGGACTAATTTGACTCCTTGTTGTTATGTATGAAAGTTTAGACCTTGAGAAAACTTAAATATGCTGTGAAAAAGAATTCGATTCTGTTAATCACCTGTGGGTAAATAGTCGGACTATAACGTGTAATAGTTTTAAACTTCACATGTATTGATGCTCATTACTCGCTATAAAGGCGTAATGGATTTCATGGTATGAAATAAATCATTAGCATGCAAGAAGCCACTGAATTTGGCCAGTCACAATTTCTTTTACAAACTATAACATAGGTTGTCGTAATATTAGGGCATATTCAGCTACCGAGAATGCAACTATTCTTGCTCAAAAATAAGCAAATAACTCTTAAACTTTTTTAAACGCCTATGCCATCTCTATTTTAATGCCAGCAAATGCTTGACTAAATTGCATTCTTGATGGTTTCACCCGGCAAGGACTTTGTAATGGAGAAAGTAAGGTTTCAGAAAGTAAGCATTTAATTACAAAACATTGATTTAAACAGTAAAAGACGATAAACATATATTGTTATACAATGTTCGTTAAAAAATGATAGGACGTGCGGTGCGGTGCTGTGCTATCTAATAAACTAAACTGTAAATTATCCGGAAATGTCTAGTCCTTGTTGCCCCTTTTCGATGTTCGAAATGTTTGTTGATGGTACAGAATAATAAAACTGCACGAAATAGCGAAATAGCGAATTCATTTTGTACTTCACCTATCTGACAGTCAGAATTCTGATTGGCTACCTTGTAAAACACAGTTGGGTAAGTAATTTCGTTGATTCCCTTTTCGGTTGTTTTCTGACGAATTGTACTCTGAGGAGTGTCAGACGATAAAAGCTTTTAAGTACAAAATAAATTCCTTTTCGATGTGTAGTAGGGCGACCTGATTACTACCTCGGTGCATCTTCGTAGAACTCGGCCCAAGTCAATCCCTAGCTCCTTAAGTCTCGTATACACAGTGCTTGATGCTGTGCCCAACATGTTGCATCGTGTAAATGAACCAAGTTGTAGAACTGTTGTTGAACACAAAATGTTTAATACAATTGATTTTAGAACAGAACGTGTTCTATTTCTCACAACATGTTGTAGCCAATCAGCAAAGGGACGAAGCATTTATGAGGGTCATACGAGAGGGAGGATGGGAAGTTTAGAAAGGATTTACAACATTTTATAGACATGTTAAGGCGGGAATGGACGAGATACTTAGTTTCGGTTGTCCCTTTTCTCTGTGACATGTAAAAATAAAATTATAGTTGCTCCAAATGAAAACGCAGGTGTGAAATCTATTTTTACAACAAGACAGGGTCATCAGAACGAGTTGTATTCAACAAGTCGATACATCATGTTTCACCGGGGCTTTAAAACAGATCACCAACAACTTACGCACTCGAACCACGAAATACAAAAAGCAAACACCTCCATGCTGATAAATGTGATCTGCTAAACATTGCATCTCGACAACAGTGACATCTTCTCTGAGCCGTCAGTTTTAACGATGACAGTATCGATCCTTAACGACGTAGATAGAATACTGAGGCAAGTGTACTTGCAGTGACCTCATTAGATGAGAAGAAAAAAAGCGCCTTGTAAATTGACTTTATAATCAATAGACGATTTTCAATAGACTTTTCTTTTCTGCAATATCACGATTTTAGTTAGTGGATTTTAAGTTGATGAAATGCACCGGAGATAACATAAGAAAGATTGCCTGATCCTGTTTACACCCTTGCTGGTGAGTCCGTGAATTATTACGATATTATGTTTGAGTAATTAAGATTAAGCTAAATATTAGAATAATAATATAAACAATATTAAAAATGATAATACAGATAAAACAGATCCTAACTGAGAAGGTAAAATAAAACCCGAGACAAGACCAGACATTCTACTAATAGACAAATGCAATGTAAAAATGGTTGATATTCCATGCTCATATGACACTCAAGTCAATGAAAATATCTCGAGCGGGAGCTGAAAAGACTTTGAAATTGCCATGAATTCTCTGCATTCCTGTGGTTGTTGGTACGTTCGGGACTATCTCAAAATCGCAATTCGGATACTTGGAGAAAGTACGCCAAATGTTCATTTGGCGGAAAGCTTGTCTTTTTGTAACTTTAAGGATACTGAGACATGCGCTAAATGTGCAAGGTCACGGGTTGTGGCCAATGGCGGTTTTGGAGGGTGCGCGGCCCGGGGCCCTGGGCAGAAAAATTTTGCGTACTTTCTATGACGTTCTGGTTCTATGACGTCATGCATTGCAAGGCATTTAAGACATGATTGCACTGTCGATGTTTTGGAAACACTGTATTTCCTCCAGTGGATATAGTTTCAAGCTTTCACTTACGTCCACAAGACTAATGATGACCCAGTTAGACACATACTATTTTCGTAGAATTGAAGCGGGGGTGGGGGGTTGGGGTGGAAGTGGTCGTCTCGAGCCATGGTCTTGTCGGATTCCCCGTAAAACTGCCATGGTTTGTGACTTGATGCTCAGCAAACTTTCAGAATCTTATAAACTAAAAGAGTTGTGGGGATGCGTAAAAAATAATACCTACTAAAAATAACAATGAGAAACGTTGTAAAAGGGAAATGCTATTGTTTTTTGAAAGCAGTGCCACAATGAAAGGAGTAGGGGTTAGTCTAAATTTCGAAGAGAATGCGATACAACGAGATGGTGAGCAGATAGAACTGGAGTAGAATCCAGCATGGAAAAGGGTAAAGGTAGCACTACAAAAATGCATTATACCAAATATAAAGTACCAATCTAAAGAACAACTAAGAATGTTCTTTAGAGAACAGAAGAACGAATTGGTTGACCCAAATCTCGCATCGCATAAAACATTTTCAATCATGTCAATTTTAGAACAGATGATGGAAAAAGATCGTGGTCTGAAGCCTGACTAAAGACGGAAGGTGCCGAGTATGTCATAGATACAATGAACTGGTCGAATATTTTGTGGCTGGTTATACTGTTTGGTCGCAATGAATACTTAACACTACATGATTGAGCGCTGATGATACTCGCAGTAACTTGGGCTAACGTTAATGAATTGATTAGGGACAACGCGCTTTGGTACAAGGAAAACTGGAAACGAGGAACGATGTTGGAGAACGATAAGCCAAACTTGTATGGCATTTCAAATTCAACCCGAGAAAAACAGATGCAGCAAAAAGGCTAGACTTGGTACTCAAACTGAAAGAAGAAAAGACGATCTGGATTTGTGATATCGCATGTCCGATGCAAAAAACTTCGAAGAGAAATGACAAGAAAAGCTTGCACGGCACAGGCAGCTTGCGTTCGAGGCTATTGATAGAAGGCAAGGATATGAAGTGAAAGTAACACCCCTGATAATTGGAGCTGTCGTTGGGTGCATGAAGAACACAATTCAAGAAGTCATTTAACTACTAACGAAGCCGGAGCTAGTCTTTAGAACTGCATGTCAAACTACAGAGAGCCATGCTCATGGACAGTGAAGCAATATCTAAAGAAATGTTTTTTCGGACTTGTCCAAAATGACATTTAAACTTTTTCTTATGATGTTGGTAATTTTTATCTAACAAATATTAGTAGTTGATTACTAGGGCTACATTTTCTAGCTTTTGCCTCATTATGATAATAATAAAAAAATCCCAAAACACTAGCTATTTATTTCGTATATATGAGTATACATATGCTATTTCCTATTTTCGCTACGTACAATTCCCACTGTCTTCACCAGTTGCATCACTTTGAACGGGACAGTGGGATTAATGGAAGGATACGACAAAAAGAGTTATTAAAACGAAACAAAACCTTGTCGAGTGTCCATTATGAGAAGAAAAGTTTGTTGATGATACAGAATAATAAAACTGAACGAAATGGCGAATTCATTTTGTACTTAAAAGCTTTTTTTGTCTAACCTGTACGCAATTATTGAATTTATAGTGTATAAATTTTAGGCAGTTTGTTTCCAGTTTCTGGTTTAACAACCTCTTAATTATTTAGTAAAATATTTGAATTAACAGGATTGGAAGTACAGAGGGAAAAGAGAGGAATGTGAGCTTAACTTGCCTTTTTAATATTTGGTACAAGTTGAAGTTATTATGCTAGTTATAACGAGTGCCTATCAGTATCTTTATATCTTTCAATTTTTAAAATTTTGACCCTTCGTTTATGACGTTAGGTTCTGATTAGAAGTGGTGAGAAAAGGCGCTTTTAAAACTTAGACACCATGAGTCTTTTTCGCGCAGTATTTGCATTATGACCAACAAATAACCTCGTGAAAAACGTGAAGCGAAAGATTACTTCGTTTTAGATACTTAAGGGAAATGGATGAGAGCAGTGCAGTTAGGAGAGCAGGAGAGGAGGTGAATAGAGTTAGTGAATAGTGAACATACTTTGTTGACGTTGATATGTATATTAAAAAGCTAAGAAAAAAGGGAAAATATATTCAGGCAGAGAGTTGGTAAAATATCGTGCACACGGCCCAGAAGAGGAAAAGGGAAAATGTATTCAGACAGAGCGTTTGCAAAATGTCATGCACACGGTCCAGAAGAGAAAAAGGGAAATATGTTTAGAAAGAGCGTTGGCAAATAGCGTTCACACGGCCCAGAAGAGAAAGAGAGGAGAGTTGCAGTACAGTTTAACTTCCTCTCAGTAAATTTGAGGTATATCTTATCCGCTCACAAATCTAACACCAAAGCCATTTAGGATCACTGCATTAAGAGGTTTTTCTCCTCGATCGCAATGCTCCTTTTGCGTTTCTGGTAGTGTTACTAACGTCTACATCCATCATCAAACATGAAATGACATTGTAGGAATGCATTATGGATATGCAGTCCGACTCCCTGTTAACCTTATTCATAATCTTAAAACGGTCCCGTTTAGTTTGTGGCGAGACCCAGTATGTCATGATTTGTTCCCAAGTCAACCGCAGAATAGCAGCCATCTTCTAGAAGGTACCTAATACAATAAACAAACACCGCTCATTAGCAGACGGAAAACCCCTAACGACTCATATATTAAACCTAGTTTTAGTGGTCAACATTTTAAATAAAATGGATGAATCTGTTGTCTTTTCTCCACTTAATAAACAACGAAGGAAGTACAAACTAAAAAACTTCTTCAAGTTTTTATAGCTGCCTATCTGTGTTATACAACCTATGGAAAACATCACTAATTGGGGGAAAGCGACATATTCTAAACTGTTAACCCATATGTGTTCTGTTCCGATCTTGAGTTATTACTGAAAACGAAATTAAGAAATACTAATATGTAGATTTATATTCTACAAGAAAAAGGAAACGCCAATAAAGGGAACAGAATTTGTCAATGTTTCGTCTTTACAAACTTAATTAGGTCCAAGTTCTGGAATTGGGCAGATCTCCCATAATTCCCTAAAGTTTACATTTTCACTGTAAATGTTTTTGAATAGACACCGGGATGCTATTTTGACGTCTAGAATTCTTTATGTTGATAAAAAACAAAGCCAGTGATAATTATATTAATTATTTGGCGACAAGATCTGCAAAGAAAGCTCATTACTTTATAGGAAAACTTGAAGGTTGTAGAGTAAGAATTCTTTCCGCTACTTTCCTTTGCCTCGAGTACATTCCTGCATTTGCGGCATCATGTTTTCACTCATAAAGGTAATTGGAATTGATCTACGTGCTTATTGTCCTTGTGTTTGATGTTGCTCACTCCAAGACAAATATAAATTAGTATGGAATAGAAGATAACGGCCATCTTCCTACTTAAAACCGCATTTTTTGCTTTCATTTGAGTCAAAAACTGGGCCAGACTCTGCTTCGCTTTTAGGCGGATATTTACATTACATAAACAAAAACAAAAATAGAATCTTGTCAAGAAACATTTTCACTCACCCTACACATGTGAGTCCCTCTCAATTTACACCAGCGATTTTCGTCTCTCCCGTTGCCTGTATTGCCCCTGCGTTGCCCATTTTGACCTACCTACTGGTGTTATACTATCTAGTCTATTTTGTACAGTTGTTCAGTTATGCATAATTGTACATAATTTTATTTGTTTATGAGTTCTGCACATTTATCTGTTCTCGTATAATATCAACATAGGAATTGAAGCAACTTGTTTACTAGCAATTCATTACTCTTACTGACGTGCATTAACAGCATAAGATACATGTTGGCACAATTTTAAAATGTTCTCAATCTAGCATCATATTTACTGCATCTTTATAAAGATTTTGCGACGTTTTATAGAAAATTTTATTTCTAAGATTCTAATTCAGTTGGAAAATCTCACCAACTGTAAATAAATGAGCACGTATTACTTCCAACATAACAAACCCGGGCGAGTTTGACCAGATGAGAGAACATCAACGCAAAGTTGACTATGGACTACACTTACTTCAGATTAAAACCGCCATCTTGTTACATTTTAATACATCCATGCCAGACCAAGCAACTGATAAACCAGAAAAAAAAGTCTTTTTAAGTTGTTGACTAACAACATGTATGGAAACATATGAAAAAACTTACTGCGTTATCAAGATTCTAAACAAATATTATATCCACGACGCGTGAAAGGGTAGCGGCAAAAGCGAATTTAAAAGTTTATAAAAAAATTTCTCCATCGTTAGTCGCCGTTAAAGAACATTCATATGTTCATATGTTCGTATGTTGGAATTAATACGTGCTGCTGTTATTAAGGTCTCTAACCTGAAGTGTTGCCATTGACATATCCCTGTCTGTGTGAGCACTACTGCCTCAAGCCAGTCGTTTCACATGCACTAAACCAACAGACATGCAAATGTTCTACACAATATTGCTGCTACCCTTCTTCACTATCACCCTTCCTAGCGTCGTTAAGCCCAAAACCTAGGACCTCTCTACTTTGTGATCTTGGCTAGCATTGCGTTCTAAAGGGGAGAGCAATATTACAAGCCCTGTTCTGTTTTTGAGAGCTATCGTGATATGCTATTGTTTGATGAACTAGTAAGAGGCAAGACCTGAGCGTAATAAACGCGGAGGTTTTTTTTGTTTTTTTTTAATAGGCGTAGTACCATACAAGGCTAACAAAAGCCACTAATTGTATGGACTAGAATAGAGGTAAATAA
>JAAAKL020011197.1:0-13823 GCA_010016065.2 Carybdea cf. marsupialis auct. non (Linnaeus, 1758) | reverse complement strand
TTGTCTGCGAAGCAACGGTTTTCTTGCTTTGATGTGAATGGATTCTGAAACGGCCAAGTGAAAAGCAGATCTAGTTTTACCAATTATGCGGAAAGGATCATCCGTATACATTTTGGCACAGTCTGGGTTATCAAGCAAGTGCTGCCCTATAGCAGAGTCACATTGCTTAGTGGTATTTTTAGATTTTGAAACCTGACGTGGTTGTTTCCTTGTAGAAGTTGATGCTTGGCGAATACTTAAAATGTGTACCTGTGTACTTAAAATTGCCGTGGCTTGGTAACGTCAAAAGGGTAGTCTTGATATGGTTGAACTCACGAGCATAAACATCCCGAATTACCAACAAGAAGTACAATACTTGAATAACAAGGGAAGATGTAAGAAATTGCAGAGAACTTTGTAACGCCAACCAGCAGGCTGAAATCTCGGAGTCGTTATATACGTTTGTAGTGTCTTCCCTTTATATTATCTATATTACTGGTATATACTGAGAACTCTGTTCTAATTGGGTTCTTTTCTTTTCAATTCGTTTATTGCCACTTCACATATTTGTTTACTTGTCTTGTCTGAGTGAAGAAAGGACATCTAGGTAGGTACTTAACTGGTCCTCTTAAAAGTGATTTGAGAGATAAAAAGCACTCCTTGTGAGATACTGTCAGTAACATCTGCTGTAAACCCCTATTTATTAATTCATTCGTGAATAATATATTTATTTTGGAAGATAGTCGTCGGTACCTAGATAAAAACTGAGACACATTAGATTTAGGATTGATGATATTTTTGTAATTCTTATCCACTCAGCTATTTATTCCTCGAGCATGTTCACTATCTTTTCACGACAGCAATTAAAGGTTTCGCTTAAACTTCCTGTATTACATGCCTATGAGTATAAGTTGATGT
Source organism: Carybdea cf. marsupialis auct. non (Linnaeus, 1758) (assembly GCA_010016065.2). Taxonomy (NCBI): domain Eukaryota; kingdom Metazoa; phylum Cnidaria; class Cubozoa; order Carybdeida; family Carybdeidae; genus Carybdea; species Carybdea cf. marsupialis auct. non (Linnaeus, 1758). Next base: position 12,926 of record JAAAKL020011197.1, on the reverse strand, counting down.
CAGTATATTGCTATAGCTAAGAAAACAGACAATGAAGAGCATAATACATTGACCAAGCTGAGTACAAAAAAGGACTATAAAATGCAGAACCGAGTTGAATGGAGAACTTTAGGCACCGAAAACATGCAAACACTTCTTGAACAATATTATTATTTCCATTATCTTCTTAACACTTTGGATGCTACATATGTACTATGATTGGATATTAAGTTCATTTTGTATCCTTTGCAGATGTTCATGGAGCCTATTGCGACGTGTATTTAAATACAGGAACAAGCCAAAATATTTCATCTTTGAACTTGATTCAGAAATACCGAGAAAAGAAGCCTGATAGATTTTACGTCTTTCAGGAATTTGGAAATCCTTGGACAATAAGATACGACTATGCGTCTTTTGAAATCACAGCATTATTCAAGGTATAGTAAACATACGTGATTTAAAATCAAGTTAACAAGAATAACAGGCGGGTAGCCAGAGGGGGTAGAGGGAGTCCTCCCCTGACATGGAGATCATCAATGCGTTTGCCCTTAAGTTTCCCTTTTTGTGACGTAAGTTATACTCAACCCTGGCAATTTTAATGCACGGGCAATTAGTACACATCTTGTATTCATTACATTTCAACAATAATTGTTTCCCATCTGAATATGTGCCCTAACTCCAGAAACCTCCCCTGCCCTAAAATAAAGCCACGCTTCGCGTCTGAATAGCAAATTTCAGAGGCATTTTTTATTAATGTGAGTTTTTAATTTCCAACCAAAATCGATCTGAAGCATTTTTTAAGGCAATAGAACATGGAACGTTGGAGAGCAAGCATTTACAAGGTCACATTTATTGATAAAAGTGATGTTAAGGTTGTCTTTCTCTTTCCGAGAATTAAAAGTGGCTGATTCCTATTCGCTATTTTGTTTTTATATTAACACCAGAGAAAACAATTCTCGAAATATTGTAATATAGATTTTAAACAAAATCATATTTCATACTTGCATCATTCTAAATGAAATGTATGATCCATTGCTGTAGCCAATGACATTCCTTCATCAATTCTACTATACGTGATGTTTTTGCTGGTTACAACTATCCAGTTTCGATTATTATTATAGCATCAATACTTATACTGTTACCCTTTCTGTATGTGTGGGGCCTTTTCTGTTTCCATCGTCGATTTATTTTTTTTTGACATTACTATCGTAATTGCTTTTTTTACTTTGATGTCAATTACATATCAATGTTCCCAGATATCACATGATTGGTTTCGTCCTCTTAATAAGACTTGAAAAGTAAGACTCCTCGAATCTCAAGTGGTATACATTTTCATAGACTGCCATTTCTATTCTACGTAACTTTCAAATAAAAATTGGGGAATCCATAACCTATTTAGCATCGTGTTGTGTGAATGAAGACTCCTTCTCTTCAGACCGTGGATTCGAAATATTGAAAACCAGTTGAATGTTCCGGCGCTGCCCGGAAGCTTAGGCCTACGGATAATGTTGTCTGTGTGTGTAGGAATCCTGCTGTGACAAAAGATAGACACATAGACATTGCTCTACACTTTCTCTCGCAGACTGTCAATAAACTTGGAAGTCTTTAATGAGATAGGGATAGTTATGCTTGAGTTCTTGTCAAAGGACACCAGCTTGGAATACGCTCATAAGACGATTCTAAAGGAATTTGCACAAAATAGATATGTACATTACAGCATGCAGATTACACTTGGAATACACTCATAAGACTGTTCTAATACAATTTGCACGCGATAGATACGTGTACACTGGAACGTTCATATTACACTTGGAATACACTCATAAGACACATCCGGGAAGTCTGGGAATGAAATCTTTACCCACTTTTGGCCTCCAGCAACCTGTGAGGCTACAAACCCGCTAATAACTTGTCCCTGGTCCAGGGGGTGTGCATACAAAGTTTCATAATGATAGGCAAAACGGTGTGGACGCCTATTCCGCTTCCACAAACATATCCTCGCTTATCATATTAGATACAACAAGGAGCAGAAGTCGAGACCAAGACTCGCATAAGTAAGTTAAATTTGTCAACGGGTCCGTAGCTAATATTATTCTACGTGAGGGGGTCTGGGGGGAGAGAATGTTTTCTGATCACAACTTTAAGGCACCACATTATCAAAATATTTTGTATGAAAGGTTTTTTTTATAACGTAACTTTTATTTTATCTTCAAGTCCTTTTCTAATCTTACAAAATAAGTAATACGGTCTCCAAACAACTCTTTTCACAATAGGCCCCGATGACAGGTATGTACAGGTTTGGAACCCATTGTGATGATGGTTGCCAGGTCCTGCTCTCACCGAATGAAGAAGAGAAAAACTTGCAAGCGATTATTACGTGTGAAACTGGCTGTTCCTCGAGATAGTATGTGAACTGTTTTGCTCATGCCTTTAACAAATTGCAATCCTCTTTTCGTTTTGACTTGTGTCTGCTTGCCTGTATTCTGCTTCGTTTAGGATATGTACTTGAAGCATCGGAGTTATCTTTAAAAAGAGAAGATTTGAGATAATACGATATAACGATATACGATAATTCCTGTATTTTGTAATACCTTCTATCATGCAAGAGGTAACTAATAGACAAAAACCCCTGTGATCGAATACAGAGTCGATTTAAATTCGACAACCGGAAGTCCGATAACAATCGGACACTGACTTTGAAACAAGTACCAGCTCAGATTTTTTATACTACAGTAAACTCTGAATATCTATCACTTGAATACGAAAGCTGATAGAACAGTTTATTCACACGGTTGCAGAGTTGTAAGATAAATAGTACCCAAACACTTTCCAATCTTAGAATACCGTTCACTGTTACACTTAGATAACAAAGAAACACAAACCAAAAATATTTATGAGCAAAAATTAAATAGCTAGATTGTATTACAGCAAAAACCATGTATATTCATTAAAAGTAGTTATCTGCACTCACTGTAATAATTACTTTCATTTATACCTGGGAGAACAATCTAATTTGAAGATTTGATATTCAAGACTATTCCGAAAATAAATAGTTGAAGTTCGGTTAGGTACCTGTCAATTTCGACTGTGCTAGGACTTCGTCACCTACAATTACAAAACCAGTTGTCTTTTCTCTGTCTAACACGAGATGACAACCGCACTAGTTTTTATATCTAAGCTAAAAGATATTAAGAGATTTATCAGTATTACCAAAGATCCTTCCTTCAAGTTCTAGAAATCTTAGGAAATCAAAATCTGAGAATGATAAATAGCCAAATTTGAGGAGGTCACACCTTAGATCGCATGTACCCAAAGAGAATTTCAAATTTCTAGCACATTGAAAAGTAGGATGTACTACATTGAGTGTGTGATTGAAAATATCGAGTCAATGATGTTTATTACAACGATAAGACGCGATGGGTCAGGGGAATTAGTCTTAGAGGGGCATTTACTTTCCATGTCCCCACCCTCAAAGCCGTTTGCTTTCGGTAGCTTTATTAATTGTCTTAGTACTGATGCCTGCAAGATGCTAGATGCACCGATTTATGTTAGATATTTACCGTGTCGTGAGTGGTAAATATAATAAGTCGAGATAGAAAGTGTTGTAATCAACGCAGTTCCCTGTGTTGCGTAGTCGCGGTTCCCTATGAACATTGACGTAATTATATAAATAGTGTGTAATTGTTATTTGATAAGTTGTTGTTCGATTGTCAAGTGGAGGAGGCGTTAAGAGCATTTTAGAAAGTACATTTCGTCGTAAAGGATTCGATCCTTTTTCGTCTATCACGACAGAAGGTCTGGTATAATTTAGGGAATTTTGAGCTGAACATAGAATCCTGTTTTATAAAGTTGATTTCCTTTAATGCATATTTTTCATGTTACGAGATCATACCTCCTTTGCAGACCATTACATCTTGTTTATGTCACGTTTATCCTCTACCGATCTTTGCTACTTGTGCCACACGATGTGGTATGTCTAATCTAGTAGAAACAGAAACTGGTTAAAAGATATCTCTTATTTCCAGGATCTCCCAGTTCGCCACGAATTGCAATGCGACGTGCTTACTATAATAAACCATAATATTAATTTCAATGCAAAAATTCTTGCATCATAATTTAAACATATTTATCCCAACAAACCTTCTAACTGGGACAAGGAAAAAATGGTGCGAGTTTGAATTACATACTTCACAAACATCAGTTAAATCCATCAAATGATCAACGACCGGATTTCTCGAGTTTTCTCTGCACCCTTCAGACATAAATGTTTACTCTATTTTGTACGTTTTTCGGTTATTTAGCTTAGTTAATAACAAAATTCGATTCTCTCCCTAATTTGATTTATACAATTTTATAACACTATTTACTTTTGGATAATCGATGCATTGAATTTTTTTGCCTTACTGCAGCCCTCAAAAAATGTCCACAGGTATAGCTCTTATGCAAGCAAAGTTTTATCTTCTGCGTGGGACATTGAAAGAAGTAGCTGGAGCGGAATACATACGAGTTGGAGTTGTGTTTCCTGACGGAAGATATGACATAATTATTCAAGAACAGTACTTGTATTTTCAACAGACGTAAGAGTTAATATTTTTCCCTATCCAATTCTTTTGTTTGCAATAGCCTACGGTTCTTTCAGGTTACCTACTTTAGCCTCGATCTGACCTCCGCCTCACAAAAGTACGAAATCTGACGTTTCAATGGTAGGGTTAAAAGCTTAGATAAACAGCGACCATGGCTGACACAGTCGAATTCTCCTCATTCACTGTTAGCGAACTTCGTAACTTTCAAAGAGACAACGTGGCGTTTTGCCCTGTACTCCGGGTATACGAAGTCAGAACTCCTACAGTTATGTGAATCAGCATAAGACTCACTGACTTTCTCTTACGAACTACAGGAACCGACCGTGAAGAAATTAACCCCACCTTTCGTATGTAGCCTCTCTATCAAACGAAGTGAAAACGAGTACTCTTATAACATGAAAGAACAGTATTAGAATATTCTCCGAGGACATTTTAAAGTTCTAACCGTTATTGTTTTTATTTATATTGTAGTACAAAGACTGTTTTCTTTCTATTGTGAGTTCCTTCTAAAGTGATGGCAAATTTGTGCTACAAAGAGACTTCAAATCATAAATAATCTATGTATCTCTAAATTTCAGCAAATTCGTTACTTAACCCTTGCAATACTGCAAGGAATGTGGGGCTAGTCGGTCCGGCGGTATAACCCAGTCTTTTTGAAACTTTTATATTTTTAGTCAAATATATTCCGAATTATTTTCAACATTTTTCAACCTAAAAGCCCAATTAACCATGTAACCATTTAGCTCCACATACACTGATTGGTCAAAGCAACACCAATCTAGCAGTCAGACCTCCGATTGGCTACTTTCAAAACCCAGTTTAGTATCAGTTTTATTGATTTCTTCTCCATCTCAATGCTGACGATTTTGTGCTCGGAGGAATGTCAGACGAAAAAAAGCTTTTCAGTACTAAAATGTTTTCGCTGTTTCGTGCAGTTTCACTGCTTTGTACCACCAACAAACTATTTGTTAATCAATTTTTATCTATGTGAACCTCTTTGAGTTTTTATCTTACCTACAGTTATCTATAGACAAATTTCTTTAATTCTATTTTTAATACAAGCATCATATTTCTTCTGGTTGACAAAGCTTTTCATTAGGGAGTACGAATATCATTACGTAGTTGTGATGAAAAAATTAATCTTATCCAGACCGACTGATTTTGAGATTCCTGGGATGCAAAGGGGTTGGGTAGTGGGTCCACGGCTACACCAATTTCAATAATGCAACGAAGATTTGTTACTTTAGTATGCAAATTGGAGGGTACCTTCATTTATTTATAAGCTATGGTAAAAAGTTTATTTTGAAGTTTAGGTTTGGAAAGCTTGAAAAATGTACAATTCTTTGCCTTTAAAATGGTAAAAAACTTGAGTGGCAAAAGTGATTTTAGAGGTTATTTTCCTGAATTGTGGAAAAAAACAAAGTTTATTTAAGTGTTTTCGTCCGTAAATATTCTACATTGTTGGCGGGTGACTCTTCGTCAGGGGCTAATTATGGCATAATCATTAGGAAATATTTGATTTACTGTTAACGAAATACTGCTGGAAAAAATGTGATGAAATTTCTTGAAATATCAGGAAAGACAAAAATCCGCTGGGCTGCTAGTCAACCTTCCCCTCCCTCAACTCTGGAGAGTCTGGATTAAAATTAACAGATATTGAGATGAGAGCCTCCGGGATTTGAAAATATCGAGTTTAAAGAGAAAAGTGAATATGTCACAACCAGGATTCGAACCCAGGGGCTCTTCTCTGCTCTATAACATTTTCTACATTCTAATGGGGTGTGGACTGCATGATGGGCCAGATGGCAGTCCTTCCATGGCACGGAGAGGCTGGTCTCCAAAACTGCGTAAAAGTGGACGTGATGTCTGCCGGTGGAGTATTAGGAGCTAATGTGGAAAATAGAGAAAAGTGAACCATTTTACCATAGGGTCACCATAGTTCAAATAAGAGAGCAGGAGCAGCACGTCGCAATTGGGAAGGTCCAGGGTTCCAATCCCGTTTCATCATCTTTTCTGCTTTGAATCAGTTCGAGGTTTTTTCATAAACTGTACATACAAAATGTTCAAACATCAGTTTGAGAGAAGGTGAAAATTCTATTGCAGATGAAAGTAATTTTGTTCACCATATGGGATGCATTTCAACTAAAATGTATATCAGTATCCGAAAGAACCGATGTAGAATTTAGAATTCCTGGACAAACAAACCTTTCGCAATGAGTATATAGTCGATAAAATTAGGACAAGCACGACAAGGAAACTTTAACATTCTTAGCAGTATATTTATTACTCCAAATTGATTACTTCAACTTCATATCTTTTATAGGTGGCTTAGGCGATAGACGAATTTTGGAAGTGGAGCGGAAATAATGAAGAGGATATACAACAAATCAATATGGAAATTTTAGGCAACTGTTGCTTTTTTTAAAAAGATTCTAACAAGTACTTCAGGTAGCATTACAGTAATATCTATAATGTATCTACTATTGTAGTAAAGATCTGGCATGCTTTACGTTTGAGATATCTACATAAATGTAATCGATGTAGTGTATCACAGAAAATGCAAGTGGAGCGGAAATAATCAAGAGGAAATGCAACAAATCAATATGGAACGTTTAGGCAACTGTTGTTTTTTTTAAAATTCTAACAAGTACTGCAGGTAACATTACAATAATATTTAAAGTGCTTATACGGTTGTAATAAATAGTTGGTATGCTTTACGTTGAGATATCTACATAAATGTAATCGATGTAGTGTATCACAGAAAATGAAACACATCAGTATCTATGCACGAGCTGCTTCTATTCTGCTTCAACAATTACACAGTATGATGACAAGAAATTCTTGTTCGTCATGCATCATAGTTCCAATTACCACTATCAGATAATGATTCAAGCTCAAGGGAAACTTGGTCTTGTGTAGTTCGTTACAATTGTTTAGTGGATCGAAGTAACTGACATCTTTATACTTCTGCAATTCAATTTTCAATCAAAATTGCTTTTATGTTGTTTTATGTTATGAATCAATGTTGCTGTAGAAATAGTGGCAAGAGAAAGTATATGGAAAATAATAGCCCAAGATTAATTATTAATGGTTATGAGTTATACAGTGTTTAGTTTATGTTTAAATCTTAAGTCAAAGCTCAAATCGTAAGCTGTCTAAGTTTATTTTCAAAATTGGTAGGTAAAAGTATCGCTTTGAACAAGTTTTAAAGTTACTGGAATAGTTCAGATGGAATCTGTGTAGACGATTTCAGTAAGGATAAATCAATCCAAGTTACTTTGATGGTATTGAAATCTGGTCACATTTTCGATTTAGGGTTCTTTTTACATTTCGGTTAATTTTAGGCCCTTTTTGTGCTTCTATTACTTGAACATAAAGATTCTATTTAAAGCTTTTGTCTACTAAACAATTCAAAGATTAAGAGGTATGGGGTTCTCATGCCTAAGTTGGCGAATTGCAGAGTTGCTTTGAGTAACCAATGATGTACTCACACAGGTACAATTGGGTAATATTTAATATACTGAACTGCATTTGTTAACGACTATCGTCTCTTGCTACGTGGCACTGTTCAGCACCCTTGCACTTTAGCCCTGTTCAGACCAAGCTATTCAAGGTTCATTCAAGGATAGATGTGAAAGCTTTTCTGATTGAAATAGTACTCCTTTGATAATTCTCCCTTCTTATTGTCGTCTTTTGTGACCAAACCTGGAAGAAAGTAAGTTTACACAATACCTATAAGATCTAAGTAAAACGGTGTGTACGATGACGTCATGGAAAAATGTTATGGAACCCTAGTTCTTGCGACTTTGCTAAGCAGGTCAATTTCAAAATAAAATTAGGTTTCATTCGATGAATGGAACACTTGATGGATTCTACATACAAGAAAGATGAAACACTATCAAATGAGTTGTACATGAGATTATAAGTATAAAATACGAACTGATAAATGGATTCAAATGTGTAGATCGGAAGAACTCTGAAGTAAAGGGAATTCAGATTTTCATCATTAGTCACATTATTGAAATATCAGTAAGCTTCAACAACGAGAATTAATCAATGAACTTTGATATAAAAGAAAGGCATGATAAACTGAAGCAAAATATCGTATTAATGGTATTCATTAATGGTGATGTGAACCAACATGTTGATTGCAAACACAGTCGATTTGGGACAATTAACGGTTTGCTTACAGTATATTTTACAAATGGATGACCCATCCGGTCATCAACTTTACAATGGCAATCAAAAAAGCGGGTTACTGCCCCATGGAAGTAGAGGTGCACTATCAAACCCCGAGTGTCGAGACGAAGGTGTAGTGAAAGTCAGAAAAACACAGGCCTTCTACTTTACCATCGTAGTCACTTCAACATCTGCTAGAAGCAAAGGTTATTGGCAACATGCTAGATCGAGGCTGTCGACTATCATCCTTAAAGACATACTCGTATCATGAATGTCAACGGCTCAGAATGATTGTTTGCGCGACTCAGATACCCAATAAGTCTGATGGATGAAATAATAGGGAACTTTATCTCTTCAATGGTGGCACGGCGTACAAATCAAGAAACAGAAAAGCTGCTCTGTTTTCTCATCCGCTTTTAAGACCAGGTGTCAGTGGATAATATCCAAAAACACCTTAAAGATTTCAGCGACCAAATTTACTTTCCTTCGTTGCTTCCCGTAAACTCAAGACGCAAGAAGAGACAATAACCATTACCAGCAGTGCGTTGTTTACGCTTTTAAATGTGACCTGTGTGATGCAAGTTATGTAGTTTTCACCAGTGGGCATCTACATGTTCGAGTTGAGAAGCATAAAAATCTTCATTCATGTTCAGTCATTACCTGAAAGATTATAATAATATCGTTTCGAATTACTTGTTAAAGAACTTCAGCGTAACAAAGAAATGTTCGAAAAAGTACGACGGTTTAATGCACGAGATGCGTTTTATAAGGCAGTCGAGTACCACTTTGAATGTTCGATTGGAATATACCAGCACAAATCATTTTAATAATTGGATTCTCTTTTCTCTTCGTGTAAATGCACGATTTTTCTCTTAAAGTTTGTTGGGGATACAAAACGATAAAACTGCACCAAAACATTTTGGTTCTGAAAAGCTTTTCTCGTCTGACACTTCTCAGAGTACAAAATCGACAGGATCGAGTTAAAAAAGAAATCAGTGAAACTTACACCAAACTGTGTTTTGAAAGTAGCCAATCAGAAGTCTGACTGCTAGATTGGTCTTGTTTTGTCCAATTAGTGTCTCTGAAACTGTATTGTTAACCGAAAAGGCCTAATGAAAAGACAAACTCTTTTTGTCTGCAAAGCAACGATTTTCTTGCTTTTACGTGGACTGATACATGGACAGCTAGGTGAAAAGCAGGCCTAGCTTTACGTGTTACAAGGAAGCGTTCATCTGCATACAATTTTGCACAGTCTGGGTTTTGAAGCTAATGCTTCCCTGTGGCAGAGTCACATTGCATAGCAGTGCTTGTGGCTTTAGAAACCCGAGGTGGTTGTTTCCTTGTAGGAGCTGATGCCTTACGAATATAGGATGAACTTGATTCTATCAACTAACCTCAAAGTCGTGCGTCCAACATAACCAACCTCGCACTGGCAAGAAAATAAGTAGACAACGATGCTGCAATTTGCGGAAGGCACACGGTCTTTTTGGTTAGTTGAGAACGCTTTCTTACCGGCATAAACTACGCGTGGGGTAACAGCGCCGAAACACTCCTTTACGGTCTTTTGATCTGGTTTTCAAATCGAAGTGAAACTTTATCAATCCAGGGCACACTTGAAAAGTCAAGACACGCTATTTTATGAACACTTGAAATTGCCCTGGCTTGGTAACGTTTCATATTGTACTTTAATAGAGCTATAGAGAAAACACGCAAAGAGATTTGTGGAATCAAAGGATAACGCGTAGTCTATTTCTTAGTTATAAAAGATAATATAGACACAGAACTATGTCCTTGTAGGGATAAGAATCCAAGTAAGGGTAGCAAGCTACACGACGAGATCAGAGGCAGGAATACAACTTTTGTATTTTGTAGACTGACGAAATTATGATCACGGACATACGGGCACAATTTAGATCTGAAAAGAAAGAAAATTAGGCAAAACAATGTAAGCAGTGATATGCTACAAAAATATCTACCGGTCGAATTCAGTCATTACTCTTTACAGTAGCACCACTAAAATAAACGTAGTAGCCTTCGAAGCTTAAATCTGTGGTTTTCTTGAAAAGCGTACAACAGCTAACGGCTCTCTCTGTCAGGTCAAAACACAAAACGACAACTGCAACAGCTCACGAAATCAAAACGGAACTACGGAGAATGATCATGTGTCGGATATTACAGTGGCGAAGATAGCTTAGATCAACCTACGATCAAGGAGAATGACTATGAAGCTAAACAAGGCAATTACTTTACAAGCAATAAACAAATCTTACGAAGATTGCTGAACCAGAGAATATACCAGGAGTTCAGGGCACGTTGAGTATTGCCACTTCGAGGAGAATATCGGTACTTACACACACACTACTAGTTAAATTGGAGCATTGCACTGATGGTGAGTTCTGTTGACTAATTACTAGGGATGTGTGATAGTTATTGTATCAAGAAACGGTCGCCAGTTACGTATCCCCCCTCCGCTTACGAAAATCGGGAAGTACGTATTTTTAAACAAAGATATGCACAGCAATCGATTCATGTGTGTACCATTTCGTAGATGTGCGTGTTTGGGTTGCAATACCACTGTAGCGCCAATAAGTATGGTATGGTATTGGTATGGTTCGGAATATCTTTTGACATTACACATCATTCACGGCATAACTGCCTCGTTTACTATCCAAGGGCAATCATTAGTATCAGGTTTTTCATCATCTGCAGAGGCCCTGGCAGAGGTCGATAGCTATGTAGGTCAGTTTTCACTTTGACAAGTTGATATCTGATGATACTAGCGAAGATTTGTCTTTATTGTTATGTAATACTTCGCATGTCAGCAGACAGTTGACAAGTTATCACACTCAAAGAAAAATGAAGATGACCACCAGCCTCAGATGTTGCCAGGGGTACCAAAGTAGAAGAAAGAGTTGCTGGAGACATTGACTGCCCATAAATTCTATTCGATTTCTCTTAAAAATAAGGACGTCTTTGGGTGTACGGTTGGGTAATTTGCACAAGATAGTTTTTTTTGTATCTGTTTCTACAAGTCCAGAAACAAGATACGGTTTCTATTATTATCATGTCCAGAACTACTTACCAAAATAAAACGTCGATTGAATTCATAGTTGCTAATAAATCTTCATGAACGTAGCAAACTTCAAGTGAACTTTAACGGCAGCCAGCGTCCTTTTCAGAAAATCAATAGAAACATCGCCAATAAATTTGTGCCCGTCCACTCTCGCCCTCAAGGACACTCCACCTTCTTCCTGAACCCTGTGTCATAGTGACTAAGCGATATTTCACAGATTAATCTAGAACGCACAATACTGCAGATTTATAGCAATGATATGATGTAATCATATGCAATATGAGCTGTATAAATATCACTGTATCTAGGGGATTGGCAGTTTTGAATAGAGGAGATCACGATAATAACTTACTGTCGTTATTCCACTCGGTACCTTCGTCTCGTGACTCTAGAATTTGTTGCGCTTCAATATAAGCGTAGTACACCAAAAGCCGAGTGCTGAAGGCTGTGAAATGACGAAAAAATAATATATCTAAATGTCTGCTAGTGATAATTTTGAGTTGTCAGAAAAAGGATCCTCTCAAAAGCTCATACATGTATGGAAATACCAACATCCTTCGCAACTGTAGTATATGCCGAAGCATGGAATCCCCCATTCTTTAGTTATGTAAAATGACATAATTCTTAGATTAAAAGTTACTGCAATCAGAGTGGTCGAGGGAGATGATTTTGGAAGATAAAGAAGCACTGGTTCGGCAAGGATTTAAAACAATTTCAGTCAACGATTAACTTAGGTCACAACATAAATCCAATCAACCGACTCCCAAATCAAATCCAAACCATCAGTAAACAGAAGAAACATTCCCAAAGAAAGCAGTTCCATCAAATGCAGAACCTGTAGCGGAGAGTTTCCTCATCAAGGAGGGAGAACTAAATGTCCAGCATTTGGAGTAACTTGCAACTCCTGTGGAAAAGCAGGTCATTTTGCCAAGCATTGCTTGTCATCACCTCCAAAAAGCAAACCGTCTAACCGGAATTAAAAGGAAGAGAATGAAGTTAGGGGAATCGTCTCTCCAACCATATCTCCTTCGGAAGAAAGCGACGATAAACTTCTCCTCATGATTCCGCTCCAAAACAGGGTTTGATTTGCTGAAACGTCTTCGAATCCCACC
>JAAAKL020011196.1:0-13823 GCA_010016065.2 Carybdea cf. marsupialis auct. non (Linnaeus, 1758) | reverse complement strand
CAAGTTAAAAAAAGCTCAAGATAAACAAAACCTTAAATGCCACTACTACAATTGTGTTTCAATTTTTGGGGGGTATCCATCCAAAAAAGCTTAAGTATTATGGCCCTTAGCAGTGTTTAGTTTTCATACATTGAAGGCCAAACGAAATCATCACGATTACTATTCCTTTCTACCAAGAATCTCGTGTACCAGCAGAGATTATGATGTTGCAGAAGTGTGATTATGATTATGATAATGATTATGATAATGATTATAATTATGATTATAATTATGATTATGATTATGATTATGATTTTGGACAACAAAACATTTTTATAGAACAAGTTATTTAATAAAAACTAACCTTCAACTGCAAGGTTAGCATTTGGCCGTTTTTACGGTGAAATTTCACAATTCTTGCCCTTTCTTTTCAAACCCTTGGCTGTCAAAAGTGTTTTGGCCGTAATCCTCAACTGTGGTCGAATTAGGCAGTTTAACTAATCATCAAATGTTATCCAGATCACCGAAGTCCATAACAAACACGGACTTATCGAGGTAGAGCCACTGTTATCTAAAAAAGACTAGATCGAGCAACCCTATTATTTGCAACAGCGAAAACGTGTAGTCACGAATACTAGTCCCCAGAAGTTAAAATACCGCGATAAGGTTCGCCATATTACGTAACATTGTTTGTAAGCTTTGGTTGATGGGGACTGCAATGGCGTCCAGCCACTGACCTCACTTTGAGACGACAGATGTTCGATCCAGTGTTTTTTAGAGATGAAGGGATAGAACAGTTGAAGGTGACAGTATATTTGTGGCGATGCGTGGTATCATCGCCATCATACGAGTTTTATAGACATAACTATTAATTTATAGAGGCCACCGCCACCATACTTCATTTAGTAGTAAAGAGCATATTGTTTTCGGTATTTTTTCAGCAGCCGCTACCTCCCTTTTAACTGCACAGAAATCATTTCCTCTTCCCATTTTTGTCTTTACTTCTTACCAAATTGACTCCCAATCACAACAGTGACTGATGAAACCTCTGCTAAAATCAACATTCTCTGTGTATAACATTCTCTGAAAACTTTTCTTCGTTCGATTCTGCAAGCGAAACAGGTGCGTTTCATTGTCAAGGTGACCAGATAACGTACCTCGTTTTCAAGGTGGTAGTCTCGAGTAGCTGATTTACTCGGCTCATGGCGAAGAAGATCTATTTTAGTTGGCCGACGTGGGCCGTAAACCAAACAAGATGTTGCCCGTCAATTGTTTCAGTCCTTCTGAAATCCTGGTCAGCAGGCGAAAACCTGTTCAATTGTCTTGTTCAGATCACGCGACTATTTTTAGTTAGCAAAACCATAATAGGTTTAGAGTAAGACTCTTTCTGATAGTTTACGGTCGTACAAGATTTATCGTGGCCATATTAAGCGGGTTGCACTCTAAATAACGGTCCTAGCCAACTCACAGCTTCAGGCTAGAGCTGGTGGCGATTGAGGAATGAACACAAACCTGAAGTTTAGCAGCACAACTGGGATTTATAGCATGTAATTACTCATCCTTTGGGTTAAAGGTGGACCTTAGTCAAATTTGAGACTGTAGGGACAGGCAGGGGGAACATAGGGGGTGGGTATTCCGGTAGCGATGGACGTTGAAATTTATTTGGATCGTCCTGGTTGCAATATACAGAGCACGTTGATGGCAATGAGACAAGTTACAACAGGGAACATGTTAACCTTGTTCAAGGTTCTACGCTATTTGTACAATCCCATTTCACTTTATACCAACAGTATAAGTTGAGTACCATTTAATACCGTGTACTCCCATGTATTGGTGTTACGGGGAGGCCGAGAGGGTATTCGACAGAGCCCCCGCACAACAGGGACCCCGCGCTTCAATGCTGCGAAAATAGAATGTGTCTAATTGCCCATATTAATTTCATGGAAGTTGGTGAAACTTGAAACTATATCCACTGGGGGGAATACTGTGTCTCCAGAACTTCCGCAGTACGATCATGTCTTGGATACCTTGCAATGCATGACGTCATAGGGCCTCCGCGAACGTTTTAGGCCAAGGGCACCGCACGTTCACTGTATAGCATTAGAGATACAAGTTGGATCCATTAATCTTTTCTTAGATCATCTAAAAATGCCAGCAAGAGAATGATAAAAAAAGATTTAAAGATTTTCTAGAGAAGCACGAAATGATTCAATGCCGCTATAAAAATATAAGTCGGCGATCTTTTCTACTCACGACACGTTGCTCAAATACCACCATCCGATTCTCCTTACAGTATGTCTAGGATCTGGGAATCATTTCCTGCATAGGATGTGTATGTCCTAGCCGAATCAGGCATGATGTGGTATGCTCGTGATACCATTTTATACTCTACTTATCATCATCATCATCATCATTGTCGTCATCATCGCCATCATTATTAGGAGCTAAAGCAACAGTATTGCCCAAACCATTTCAAGCATCACCATGGGAACCACTTTCCTTGAAATGGTGTGGTTATCACGCTTGCAATTGATTTATATGATGTGGGTAAATGGTTACATAGGTCATGCAGTATTGCCAGATTGGGCTATAAAGCGCGTATTTGGCGATTCTGTAGCTGAAGCAGAAACTTTTCTAGCAATATTTGGGCGAGAGCGCAAATCCTATTTTGTTGCGGACTGAACCAGTGGACCAGGAGAGTATTATTGGGCTCCTTTAGCCCCGATTTACTCGCCCAAACGTATGACCAATCTGGCAACACTGAGGTTGTGCTGTCATCATGTTGATGTAGAAGATCACTTTTATCAGATTGTCGATTTTATATAAATTAAAGATGTGATTATTTATCTAGAATTAATCGATGTTGAGTAAATCCACATTGCAGTAAACATTGTCTTTGTGCTAAATTTTCTGCCTCACGTTTTTATTTCTCGTGTATGGCATTAAAGTGCCACTATGGTATACGCCCTCTAGAGATGGGTGAGAAAAGAGAGGTGTGTGAAGCAAAACGAATCGCTTCTCTTATCAGCATTACCTTATCAGTTGACTACGTAGGATCTGAAAAGCGTCCTGGTAGACGGACGGTGGAGATCTTGCAAGACCACCGCTACTTATTCCACGCCAAGGGGATTTGATTTTGTGACCAGTTACCCCTTTATTTAAAAGTTACAGAGTTTAGCGAGGCCGTTATTTATACGTTAGCGGGTTGACGGGCCCGTTGTTTATAAGTTAGCTAGTTTGGCGGGTGTAGATCTAGTGCTAATACAACTTTCTACTACCGGGCATATGTGCTACGCACATTTAATGGGAGGTGGAGTTAAACACTACTCGGTTTTGGCAAGAGGTTGGCCCTGTGCCATAAAGTGATTTGGGGGGCCCTCCGTGTCGATTTTTTTCTTCAATAAGCTGTGCGGCCCCCCAATTTCCATCTTAGGTAGGGGTCTGTGCCGCGGCACAGTCGGCACCCCGCTAAAATCGGCAGTAAGTGTTAAGTGATTCATTTCTTGACAAGCTCGTACAAGCTGAGAGAGTTCCGTTTCATTTAGAGATCTCGTTCGAATTCAATGAATATTTTTCTGGTTACGCGAAAATGAATGCAAAACAAGAAATATCGAAGAGAGAGAGGGCTATGCGGAGAGAAAGTGATGACGTCACAAATCAAAAGTTTTGGAAAAAGCAAGATTTGACTCCAGATATCTATAAGTCTCCTTGGATGAGTCTGTTTCCCAAAGTAGCAGACCTGTAGTGTATATAGTGTATAAACTAGAGGCGTTTGAATTTCAAAAGCCTCTTGTCAAAACTCTGTTAATATTCCTGGGTTCCTTAAGTTCGGAACCAGCATCAAATAACAAGGTTTTGTAGGAGAGATTTAAAACTTTGAAAGCTGATATCTCGGAGTTGGGAAAGGGTAACACTGCCAATTATGCCCATTGACGTTCTTACTAATAGGGTAACATGAAAATTGAGTATTTCCCCCGTTATTCAAACTTTTTCAAAATCGTGACGTCACACTTTCCCACCGCATTAATCTGGAAAGAAGATTACGATTAGTACGTGATATGCGAACTTCTCCTAGTCAGGCTGTGCACGTACACTCTACAATAGAAGGAAATCGGACAAGCTTGGAAGCAGACTGTGGGCAACATTAACAAATAACCACTTTCGAAACTTCAATAAAAGTACGTGCACTTCAAGATAGGTTTGCGAAAACTGGGAGGAGAGTTCATAGAAAACGAAAACATAGTTTACTAGCATCTTGTGTATTATATGACGAGTTGCTACGGGGCTTAAGCTGCGTACGTGAAGGGATGGAAGGCACGAAGAAGCTCCAGGCCGAAAACAACCAGAGAACCCCATGCACGAGGACGTCAAGTAAACAGCAAATGGTAGGAGAGTTTAGAGAAAATGAACGCATAGTTCACGAGCATCTGGTGTATTATATGACGAGTTGCTACGGGGCTTAAACTGCGTACGCGAAGGGATGGAAGGCACAAAGAGGCTCCAGGCCGAAAACAATCAGAGAACACCATGCACGAGGACGTCAAGTAAACAGCGAATGGTAGGAGAGTTTAGAGAAAATGAACGCATAGTTTACGAGCATCTGGTGTATTATATGACGAGTTGCTACGGGGCTTAAGCTGCGTACGTGAAGGGATGGAAGGCACGAAAACCCTTCAAGCCGAAAACAACCAGAGAGAACCCCATACACGACCATGCCAAGGAAAACGCGATCGACATGCGAGAAGAAGGCAATGGAAGGTCTTGGCGACACTAATAAAGTGAGCTGTCTTAAGTAACCGGAACCTAGCGCAAAGAGAAAAGTTAACACTGGATGTCTTGTAGATGAAGCGCAGGAAGCAAGGAAGGAATGAATGCGATTAAAACTAGATGTTGTGTTAGCGTTAGGAAGGAAGAGCTGCAGACGGATAGGCTATTGGGAATTTCATCAGCACTTATTTACCGAACGAGCTGGAGTTACAACATACAAGATTAGCAAAAGCAGTGCATGCTTCAGACGATGGGCCATGTTGCCAACATTGTGAAGATCATAAAAAGGAGTAGGCTCTATCTATATAGCAATACTAGATAAACAGCTG
The DNA here is from genome assembly GCA_010016065.2 of Carybdea cf. marsupialis auct. non (Linnaeus, 1758). NCBI lineage: Eukaryota > Metazoa > Cnidaria > Cubozoa > Carybdeida > Carybdeidae > Carybdea > Carybdea cf. marsupialis auct. non (Linnaeus, 1758). The sequence continues at coordinate 8,748 of JAAAKL020011196.1, read as the reverse complement.
TTGTTATATGATTAAGACGTAAAATAAATGTGGCACAGTCTGCGCTGGAGGTGCTCTGCTACATTTGCATAATCAGTTTTTCAATATCGACTCGTTGCTGAACTATACAGACAACTCTTGACATCATGGAGCAGTGCATACAATGTATACATTGGTGTGATTTGAGACAAGGCGATCTCGTGCCCAATTTTCATGGCAAAGTGCTAAAAATGAGGTGAAATTTTTATCATAGTACTATAAATTTGTTCAGCGTGAGCTGATTAAGTTGTTTTCATGGCCTACTTTGGGAGCAAACAGTTGGAGCTTATATACTACATTCAACATTTAAATAAGAATTCTATACAGCCTTTTCATTTTCCCATGTTTTAGAAAAAGGATATATTATTTAACAAGAGCTTCCAAATTTCAAGTGTTGTTTTCTCGGCAGCCACTAAAGCAGAAAAACCAATACCGACTAGTTCGAAGACTCCTTCTGTTTACTCATTTTAAGGATGGCCCTCAGAGCACGTGCAACACGATCGGTTTTCTGACCCCAGGACCGCGAGTGCTTTCCATATGATTTTTATGCACAATAAATAGTTAAGGGCTTTGAGAGATTGTTGAATAGGAAACGACCGTTAGTCGATCGACGCACCTAGTGAGAAGTGGAGCTGATATCAAAACTGTTTTAATTTAACTAAGGGATGCGAAACGATACCCAAAATTTTCCTACAATTTTAGAGGAACGACTGCTTCCTCTGGGTATCTGCTTCTCATTAAAGAAAGCCTTTTTATAAAAAATCTGAATCCCACACTTAACGCAACAGACAGTTCCTACCCCATGTGCTTGTGTTAACCTCCCACATTGTGCATTCATTACCAGGCCTCTGTGAGTTGTTTTTCTCTGCAGAAGAGCAACGATGGTCATATTCTGTTTATTCGGTTGCAGAATGTTATGCCATATACAACAATGTCAGCGTTTACATACATTGAACAATTGGTTGTCTTTTGTTTCCAACTTACTGCCGTGTTTACGATTATTACCTGCGCCATTCTATTTTTGCCTGGTGTGTCTATTGCCTAAACTTTAGGGGTTTTGTATCTTTCTTTTTATGAACACTTTTTACTATCAACGTCAATCAACTTGTACTATAAATGTGTACTACAACAGTAATAAGAGTAATGTTTCCTCATCATATATCTTTCCTGTACTGTCTTGACTGAAAAAAGACTTTTTCCCAATGCACGTCACTATTCAATGTCACAGCAAAACAGAAAGAAGTCAGAAATTCCTTCACTCATAACACACGCACTTTGTAAGCAAATCAAACAGATAACATCGGTGTTGCTTTTGTGAGCAATTGATGATACTTACCTTGGGTTTCATCGCAATATTCTTCTTTGTCACTACAAAAACCAATGCTTTTGCCTAGCATCGGTGGGTTTTATCACCTTAAAATTGTCCCTCTATTACATTTTAAGTTGTTTTCCTACAATCAAGCAAACAGGTAGGAATGAAGAATAGAAGTGTGCAAAGCCACAATTTTAATTTTATTCGGTGATTGCTATCAACGGGTGCACTCGTACGTTAAAAATGATATCATAAAAAGAGCTTTCGCTGGCAAATTTAATGTAGGTCTGATAATCCAGAAGATCATCAAAAACAACGACTGCGACGACGACATCAACAGCAACAACAGCAAACAAACTTCTAGCCTCTGTCTGGCAATGTGAGTATAAGATTTTCCAGATAAAATGCAAAAATTCCTGACATTTATAGCAAAATAGATGAAAGTCATTATCAGCGAACTGATGTTCAAGATATTTTACACAGCACTATGAAGTTCTGGTAATAAACCAGCGTAAGTGACAAACAAAGGAGAGCATCAGAGATGAGGAAAGACTGACTTGTTACTGCGGTATGTAAAGAAAAAGAAGGTCGCCTACTTTGGTCACATCAAGCAGCATGACGGGCTAGAAAGGAGGATGATGGAAGAGTCAATAGCAGGACGAAGGAGAAGAGGGAGACCTAAGTGCAAATGGGAAAGGACTATCATAGGATTCTTCGGAACTATGAAGGAAGCTGGAAAGATGGCCATGCAAAGGGACAGGCTTCGTCAAGCCACAAGGGAGGCTACACTCTGATTAGAGAGCCTTTAATGAAGTGACAAGGTAAGGTATTTCCGTACCTGCTATGTAGAGAGCGTAGAACAGGAGAAATAATGATGGGGAGAAACAAAAATCCGCAATCGCGACATAATGAGGTAGGATGATACGCCTTTCCAAGAGACCTTCATCTTTCCCAAGCTCATGTGAGCAAAACAATTGTCTTGCTGAGTTGGCAGCAGGAGCCTAGAACCCAATCACCAACCCTGCTTGGTGAACCAGTTCTCTGCCGACTTAAGCTAGCTAGCCTTCCTGGTATACTGCCCCATGAAATAGAAAGAGAGCATGTATAGCTGTGCTGGTCACCGTAAGTTCATTTTGATAACAGCAGGGTTGTTAGAAACTGATCAAGGGCGGCTTCAAAACCCGAGGGGCTGGTTGTTAGCGGTGTGTCCTGACGCATATTGACTCCCTGCTCTTTGTGACTGCTAATTTACAGGAGGCGTGTCAGAGCATTTGAATCGCGTGATCATTACACCATCAATAAATCTTGATTACTTTTGCATTTATTTATGACCTAATTGTTAATTTTAGTAACTTAGAATATGTATATAAAGTAGTGATTTCTCTATGTATTTTAGAGCTCTCTAGGACTTAAAGCAGAATTTGTACAGTTTATTCGCTCCAAAATCTTCATGAGTCTATATGTTAGTCTCATCTCTCTGAAGTTTTACTTATCTATTATTCGGGATCTCGGCTGTCGTTAGGACACCTGACGCTGCGAGGAAATTTTTTATCATGTCTCGAGATTTCACCTCTTGTACCTCGGAGGAACTCATCAGATTACGTGGAGCTTCGCTCAAAGACGCATAACTCTATAGTTTGGAAAGAAGTGCTTAACGGATCATACATTTGCAACTTTGAGTCCGAAGGACCATAGTCCTTAATGGTTCTTAACCTATTACATATATTGTTCTATTTGACAGGGAGAGAAGGGGTAAAAAAAATTGAACGTTTTTATCGAAATCACCATAAATGTACAGTCCCTTGCTAAATATGGGGGCGCCGAATGAAGCAGTTGCAGAATGTAGGGGAAGGGGCGCTAAAGACCACAACATTGACAAGCGCCGACACAATGACATCAACAGCCTTATGCAAGCATTGCACTATGTCAGTGCATATGGTATTCATTCCATTCCGCTTTAATAGAAAATTCTTCGCCATACAGCGCAATATTCAGTGTCATAAAAATTCACATCTAAATTCATAAATAGTGTTGACATTGTCATCTCCCGCGCAGTCGCAATGGCTTCTATCACACATCTTATCTCAGTTTACAAGCGTTTACCTGCAACTGTCACCCATACGTTCATTTCCTGATGTATTAGTCTGTATGTGAATTTGTACCTGATTGGACAGTTGTATATTCAAAGTAATGACCATAAATGCACTGTCTTTGACTCAATATTTTAAAATTTTAAATTAGTATTATATAATTTCACCAAAAAAGGCGCAGCTTCGCCCGGGTTTGTGAACGATTTGGAGCCGTTTATACGCGATTTGGACCAGTTTATGCACGGTTTGGACGAGTTTATGCACGATTCGGGAGAGTACATTCACTCTAGGAACTGTCTATGGATTTTCTTGCAGTCAATCACTTGGCCTTAGACGATAGCAACTCCACAATCATTGTCTTAAAAATTCGCCCCAATTTTCTCAACCGAGGACATTTTTCATAAATTCGTTACTTGACAAAAGACTCGAGCTTGGAAACTGGAAAATACAAGTAGTCCTAATCGTGCTGGCACGTGGAATGGTCACCATTTTATTGTCCGTGAAGTTAAGTTTTAGCAATGATCCGTGCCCAAGCTTTTCGAACATGCTTTTGAAAATCAAGGGCGTGGCACAGACTGCAGCTACACAGTTACCTGCATCTGGGGAGATATAAGATCGGCTTCTACCTGTGATTGTTGAGGATGTCTTGTTCACTACGGATGGGTGGCGGTTGCAAGCAGGGTGTAATGGTTTGATGTTTTTAAGTTACCACTGCGGCTGCGCTAAAGAGCAACAGAAAATTGAGTAATAATTTTACAAGTCTGGCCAAATTCGTCTTAAGAATTTTTGCACCATATCGAAGGTGGTGAAACTTATACCAACGGCAATCGGTCCTTTAAGCCAATTGATACTAAGTCCTTTGTAAAATCCGCCAATAAGGCCTTCCTTTAACCACACGTATTTGATGGTTAAAAACATCCTACGGTATCTATATCCTTGACCGTCTACGCCATCTGTCTGCATCCGCCTTCGTACAATATCGAGCGGGTAGCTTGCCGATTGTCCCAACAGTCCTGCGCATGCGCCAAATAATAGTCGATGGACTGGCGACGGGTCTTGTCCCTGTGAAACATTGTGATGCGTAGACTTCAGACTTTCGTAAGTGAAGAATGAGATTCCAGCGTAAGGAACAATGCCGAGGACTGTCGGTACAAATCCATTATAGAATGTTCTAAAGCCTTCTTCCTGGTAAATACGGTAGAAGGTGTGTCGTAGATTTCGATACCTGGAAACAATGAAGGAAAGTTTTAAATTTGAAGAAATATTTGGCACTACGAAATTTGTAGATAAACTTAAATAGCGTTCGTTTGTCAACCAGAGACGCGCTTCGTGGCACTCTCATCAGTATGGTTACGTGCAAAGAAATGGCACGGGAAACCCCAGCAGCCTGAGCCAAAATTCAAAACAAACATGGCAATCGGCACACATTTACTATCCAACCCCGAATGTTCCTTGACATATACGACCGATTGCTTCAAAGTGCTAGAAAAAGTTTGATTGGCTCTATACTTGAAAGGTCTACAGGCGGTATACATAGAAACACAAAGTCCTTTACTTTGTCGACAGAAGGAATTTGTGTTTCCTTTAGGATTGTTTCAAATTGCCTCACTCTTTTTCGCTTTGTTTATTTATTGTCCAATCATGGTCCGTTTAGTTCTTAGTTCGATCCTTTCCTCTGTTGTTAGTTATAATAAACAGGCTTGTTCTTTTGAGTAGTATCATTCTTTGCATGAAACCAGACTGATAAGAGTGCAACGAAACGCGTCCCTGGTTGACAAATAATTCCGCTATTTAATATATCCAATGGAGAATAGCTGGTTCTCTACGATTTACAACCCACAAGCCAAGACATGCGAAAGGTAAAACATGGCATTACCCCTACATACCCAAAGCACTGTTCATGCCTAAATATTTACGCGAAATGCCAGATCCTGAATGTAAACACCATTACATTGGAGATACGCACGCCGAGAACCATTAAATATCAATTGGTTTAGTAAATATCACCCACAAGCAGCTCCTGCCTGATACGGCAATGCAAAGAAAACAAGCGGTTTTCCATACAAAAGAGCTCATATGTTCCCATGTTGTATACATTTAGCTTCCTGCAAACAAGCCAATCTTTTCCATAGCTTATTGGTTGGCTACCTGTTTTACAAAAACAAAGATCGATGAAGGCAAGTAAAGTAATGCAGCACATAGATCACTGTGGTATTTACTAAAACTCGAGATTTTTTGTGTCGATGATTAATCGAGGGCGCATTTTATGTATGATCCGGTACTTTTGACATAACAATGTTTCTTTTCTATTTCTTCACAGTAAAAACTCTTCATAAAATTTGAACTTAAAGATATTGTCTGTAATGAAAAATGCGCCATCTTGTATAATTGATAGCAGAGGATGTGCCACACTACTCGTTCTGTTATTTCACTCTCTTGATTAAGCATCTTATTGCCTTATCCTATTTGGCGTTTATTTGACTACTTTCTGTCTTCGCAGCACGTTGTGAAGTTGGAGGTTTGGTACAGAGGGCTTCAACTTAAGTTCTATTTAAGGAAAATGGCGCAAAACAGCACATGAAGCAATGGCTGGAAGCGTAAAACATAATGTGCAATGGCTTGACGTTCATGGCCAGGGAGGCGAACGATTCTTTCCTTTTTCACCACAGCTAGGAATTTATACTCATTAGAAACTGAAAAGGTTGCCTTGTGGCACAAAACCTAAAATTGCCTTGGGTAAATGAAAGGTCTTGCTAAACATTTTCGCAAGCCATTGAAATGAAGGAAGGAAACTTTTGCGTAGTAATTATGGAAAAAAAAATATATAAAAAAATTGGGTCAAGTAAACAGGGTGCGTGAGTATTTGTCACAACGTTTCTAAAATGGGGGTTCCAAAAAAAGGGACTCCTGGCGGATTATCTAACCATACTGCACAAGGAGGAGTTGATATAAAAATAGGGCATTTGTACATCTCTTAAAATCCAGATTTCACCCAAAAGATCTTGCTGCATGGGTTTCAACATATGCTGGTATACTCTTTATTCTTTTTGTGGTACAAAAACATTGCAAATACCAAATAGTCTCTTGAGTCATCACATAGTCTTTGAATAACTTCTCACAACTTTCATACGAAGAGCAGTGGTAATTAAACAGGAATGAGACCTTATCAAAAATTCCTTATAATTGGGACAATTGTAATTCAATTTTTTTTAAATGCAAGTTTACCTCTCTCCTATAATAAAGTACAGAAGAATACAAATAAAGGAAGAATGCTCCATATTACTTACTTTTGTTTCCTAGCAACTGCTAGCCGTGCTCTGACCATGTCTAAAGGATACGTTAAAAATGCCGCGGATACTCCTGCGGTGGCTCCAGCGAGAAACCTCCTTGCCGGAGGAAGATACCTGTAAAGTGGAGAAGAGAAAAGATGATAAATATCTGTTAGGCTCCCTTAGAACTCAATTTCTTTGTAATTATTTCACTCTGTTCGAGGCCAAAGCCACTACTAGGAACGGGGCTACTTTTACCCTTCGGATGACAATCTATTCTTGCTTGCTATTCATGCTTGCAGTCCCCTCTCTGTCCTATCTCTCGAAACATAGTTTTCTCACTTCACGAGAGCAGATGAAAGAGCACAGTACCTCCGGGATCGTGGCAGGCAAGCTCTGGGTCGGTTCGAACTCATGACCTTTGGATGGTGAGTCTGCCATTCCACCACTATGCCACTACTGAATCCCTCAGTCAACACAAGGTAGGGTTGCCGCTTCAAGGTATTGAGAGTAGAAATAAAAAGTGAATTGAAAAATAGATTACAGACCAAAAAATTAAAGATTTCCAAGAAGATGGCGATTGACATGAGAGCGTCAAGATCATAAGTAAGAGGAAAGCAGTCTGAAGGCAGAGATTTCCAGATTTTGGCAGTCCTTGGGAAGAAACTATTAGCATAGAAATTTCTGTTTGTTTCAGGAATACTAGCTTCGCTTTGCTAACGGTATAAGTGCCTTTATACTACACTAGTAACAATGTTATATCTTCAACGGCGTTTTAGAACTCTCTTATCTTCCACACTCACTCAATAAAACTTCCATCTACACTATAAACGTGGGCAGTGTTACCAAATTAGGCTACAAATAAATGTTAGGCGATTTTTAAACGGAAGCGTCTGAATCAGCCCTATAAATAATTCACAAAGTCGCCCAATGCTGTACTTTCGGGATCAAAATCAAGACTTAAAGTTATTATCATCGCCCAAACATGGCAAATTGGATCACCAACAATGGTCCTTGCATCAGTTACAAAATTGCCCAATAGGCCAATTCTCGCCCAATCTGTGTCCAACGCCCTAACCACTTTTCCACAGTGGTAGGATATTGTAATTACATGCAGATCACCTCTCCTATACCAAGAAGATAGGTTGTCGAAACAGAGGAGTTGGAGGTAGAGTTACGAAAGTTCAAGATTACAAAAAGGGTAGTGTGACAAGTCCTCTTTCTTTATTTGGACTGTCCTAACTATGGTCAAGAATGATGGAACGCTTTGCCAGCAGAAATACGAAACGCTTCCAGCATTTCAACTTATGACAAATCACTCTGGACTCATCTTCTCTGTGTAGCATTTGGTTAATCTAAGTACACATACGACAAAACTTTTAATATCGTATTTAATTACATAGTGTCACATAAGGTCGAGATTTTGGCATTAAGGGTTCAAGATCTTAAGCAGTTTCAAAGCTTTTAATTTACTTTTAGAGAAAGTTTTAGATTAAGTTTTTCCGAAACCTTGTAATGACAGTGTGAGTATCTCCCTACGGAACATGCGCAATATAAATGCAAATATATAAATGTATACTTTAAGAAAGGCCTAATCAATGGTTGAACATATCCATGCCAATAAAATATATTATGTTCTACAAGAACATAATATCTAAAAAGTTATCATCATTACTAAACACAACAACAAACACAATAACAAACACAATAACAAACACAATAACTAAACACAATAACTAAACACAATAACTAACACGATAACTGAACACAATAACAAACACAATAACTGAACACAATAACTAAACACAATAACTAAACACAATAACTAAACACAATGACTAAACACAATAACTAACACGATAACTGAACACAATAACTAAACACAATAACTAAACACAATAACTAAACACAATAACTAAACACAATGACTAAACACAATAACTAAACACAATAACTGAACACAATAACAAACACAATAACTGAACACAATAACTAACACGATAACTGAACACAATAACAAACACAATAACTGAACACAATAACTAAACACAATAACTAA
>JAAAKL020011195.1:0-12161 GCA_010016065.2 Carybdea cf. marsupialis auct. non (Linnaeus, 1758) | reverse complement strand
CTACTTTCTACGTCATTCAGTTCTTTTCCTCCCTCCTTCCTTAACGTCACTCACCTCTCCTCCTCTCTCATTTTTTATACGTCACTTAGCTTTGTTCCTCCCACCAATTTCTACGTCACACAGCTCTCTTCCTCCCTCCTTCCTATACGTCACTCAGATCACTTCCTCCCTCCTTCATCTACAACACCTGGCTCTCTCCCTCCCTCCTTCCTACACGTCACTAAGATCACTTCCTCCCTCCTTCATCTACAACACCTGGCTCTCTCCCTCCCTCCTTCCTATACGTCACTAAGATCATCATCCTCCCTCCTTTATCTACAACACCTGGCTCTCTTCCTCCCTCCTTCCTATACGTGACACAGCTCTCTTCCTTCCTCCTTCCTATACGTCACTCAGCTCTCTTCCTCCCTCCTTCCTATACGTCACTCATCTCTCTTCGTCCCTCCTTCCTATATGTCACTCAGCTCTCTTCCTCCCTCCTCTTTTTTTATATGTATTCTTTCCACATCACTCTTCGGTTTCAATGCTTCATAAATAGTGATACGTTTCCTGGCTTTGTTGTCAATTCTTTTCAGCACACTTTCTTTTCAATCTTTTATCCCAGCCCCATGTCTGAAAATCGCGATTGCCCACCTGTTAATGGCTAGAACTCTTTTTCTTCCATTCAGATTTGATTTCGTATCACTCCACATTTTCTAATTTCGAATTACATCCTATTATTGGAGGTAAATAAATGGATCAATCTTGCTAACAAATCTAACTGTTCGTCACCCTTGCTGTAGAGCTTAAGATCATCCGTGAATAAAAGGTTGTTTACACTACTTCTTTGTCTCCCCACTCATACCCTGCTTTTACTTTACTAGGGATCTATGACATCTGAAGCATACACGTCACAAATGTCAAAGCTGATAACCCATCACCTTACAATGTTCCTCTGTCAAATTCAACACCTAAAGGACTTTACCATTCAACATAAGCGAAAGTTTCCTCTGATCTGTGCTTTGCCCCCAAAACCTCCCCACATCTTCACCAATGCCAAGCATTTCCATGCAATCTTTAGTCAAGCTATAGGGGACAAAATCACAAGCCTTCCTTTAATCAATGCCCCCCATAGCGAGATTGATGTGCCTTTCCTTCAATCCTTCGACACTATTTAGCCAATAAGAATTGTTCTTTGATTCTTTTAAAATCGCTTCTGCAAACTTCCAGTTCTCCCATTAATAAATTCTGCATCTAGGTGGCTGTTCATTCCTTCAACAACTAGACCTGTCAATAAATTACATCTTACACAGGCAAAGCAAATTTTCATGACCTTCCTTGCCTTTTTGATCTGATTGTTGATGCTGAGTCTCGTGCCGGTTTTCCTTGTACACCTTCACGTTTTTCATAATAACGCCTAAATGGCTCTAAACCCTAAATCTCATATTTTGTGCTCGGCCAGTCACATGGAATCAGTTGAATCCCAATTTTGAGTGCAAATCCCATGTTTCTGCTGTGTTCCATATCATACATACCAATGGGAACAACATAAATACCTGTAACGGTTTTTTCAGCTGAAAAGACACAACTTCCAGGTCTCATCACGAACATTTTGCAGTTTCTGAAAGATGGTTATTTTTCATGAAATAGTAACTAAAAAACTCGATTATTTCTCATATGGAAGTTAAATAGGCCACACTCTGAAAGGAGTTAAGGAAAGACCAAAGCAATTGGATGAAATAATGAATATTTGAATGAAAATAACAGAACAAACATGAAAAGCTAAATCGGTACAAATGTCAACATGGTGGCATTAACTTTCGTTTATATGACTTTCTTCTGTGGACAATGCTTGGACATCTCTCATCAGATTCCAGCAATAATCTGCCATCATCTTGGTGTCCCATCGACCTTGATAATGTGACTGAATGGCTTTGATGTCTTGCTGAAAACGTTCACCTAGTTCGTTACTGATGTCACCAAAATCTTTCGGAAATTTCTCCAGGTGATTGAATAAAAAGTGACCTTTGATGCTCATATTGCAACCACGTTCTTTGAATTTATTTCAGTACTTCATTTCTGGTTTTTTGTGGAGTATTTTGTGGAGTATTTTGTCACGTTTTACAAACCCCGACCAAGTTGCTTTCACTTTCTCTGTCATTGAATTTGAATAGGTACTGTCATTTATCACCTGCGTATCTGTGCACCATCAAATATACCTGCCATCACTCAGCCCGGGAAAAGAAAATATGTAACGAAAAAAACACCATTTTGGTCCAAAGCCTTTTCATTTTATGTGGAGTGGTGTGAAAGTTGTTTTTTTCTTGAGGTACCAGAGGTTCATTTATGATATTTTTCTTACCTACCTCCAGGCTCTCACGTTCTGGCCAATCTCTCGTCACCCAATGTTTGACCCTGTCGCGGCTGTCCCAAAAGCATACGAAACAAGGATACATGGTGAATCCAGACTGTTGTCCAAACAAGAAGTTCACCATCTTCAGATCAACGCAGATGTACTTTATCAATTCCATAACTCGCTTTATTTCTTCATATCTCTCTTTTATATTCAAATTTCAAATTTCTTTATTAAAACTCGAGTGGAAATTTACATAATATAATGAAAACTCCAGTTTGTCAGCTATTTATATTTACAATGAGAGATCGAAATTCAAACACAAATACAGATACAAAAAAAACTATTCCAAGATATCAACAACAAAGCGATAAAAGTTGTTTAATGAAACAAAATTAATTAAAATGGGTAAAAATTGATTTAAATGCTGATAAAAGTGTAAATTGAAACGTCTGTAGAACTGTGCTGAAAGGAATAAGTTTCACATATTTTTCTTGCTTCACTGTGTAACCAATGGGCATAGATCCATATTTATTGCCAATATGTAGAAGAACAAATTTTAAGGTTCGTTTGGAACCGTCTATGAACAATCTCCATTCTCCACTGTTATATTTGGCAGCATCCATACTAAGCAATAGTCCTGGAATATCATGGCAATACACAAATGTGCCACCATAACTTTCATAAAATACTACAACAAGTCCTTTTCCCGTGAGTGATAAAATTAGACTTTTGTACCCGGTTGAAGCAAATGTTTCCCACACAACCTTGATGCCATCAGTTCAGCTCGATGTTTTGAGAGATTCAAGTCTCAAACCAAGTCATTCAGTTCCATCTAATCAAAAAGCTGCGGTTCCTCAATTGAACCTGACGCCGCAGGTTCTGGGTAAAAGTCATCATCGTTGTTACATTTATTAGATATCGTCTGAGACTGTTCATTCTGACGTTGAGTAGTGCCTGAGTTAAACCCTCCGAAAAGCGAAATTGGTTTCTGGTCTGAATGTTCAACAGGTCTCAATGCTGATTTGATATTTGGGCACTTAATGTTCTTCAATGTATTTGCATTATGACTTGAGGTTTTCACCATACAAAAGTAACAATAATCAACATGATTCATGGGCTCTCGCTATATCATGGTAAACTCCAAATCTGAATGTTCACCCATAAGTGTTGCAAACAACATGTGGTGCCCATCTTTTATCCTGGTCTCCGAACGGAGCATCAAAATAAGCACAGTATGGTTTTTCTATAAATTCAGTGATCTTCAATCGTGATTTTATAAGGGTATGTCTCCCACAAACATAGCAAAATTCATCAGGATCATTCAAACATTTTCTTCTAGCATTTGCCATATTTAGTTCTCAAATGCAGTTGATTCCATTTGATTCACCACTTCTGAATCACAAAGGTGATCTGGCGCCAATTTTCTCATAACAAACATGATAAAGCATAGCAAACAGGTTTGTGCAGTAATTTCACTATGCTGTGATATTTCACACTTTATCAACCTGCCAACACTTTCCAATGAAAGGTTCAGAAATTCAGGCGAATACAGTATAAAATAAGGGTTTCAGCTCAAAATGATGGGTCAACTAATTTCGCAGAATTAGTTGTTAATGAGATGCAAAATATTAGGGTTTTGCAATTGTTTTCTCTCACTTCCATCGACAAAAAGAGACAATTTTTGGATATTTTTGTTCGTCTCTACAGGTATATCATATGAAATACAATAGAAGTGTAGGGTTTCATTTTGAGAGGGGCAAACCAATTTTTGGACGCAAAATTTGTGGATATTTCAGCCTTTTCCCGATAATTTTATCCTGAAAGTCCATTTCAACAACCACTGCCATCGGTCACATGGGTTTGTGTGATGTGAAACACAATAGAAATATAGGGTTTTCTGGTTAGAATTAGGATAAACATATTTCAAGCAACCTACCGTTCACCAAAAATAAAATTTGGGGCTTTTCTGCCATTCTTAACCATATTTTGAAAAAACTAGAGGTGTACAAGGAAAACTGATATAATTTTTGGTTTCAACATGTGAAAGTGCATGAGAATCAACCGTCAGATCAAAAAACATTGCAAATTTGTCGCCCAGTGTTATTGAACGCAAGTTATTTGACGCAATTTAGTGAACGAAGGCTGTCAACTCCTCTTTCTTTTTGCGTTTTTTTGACTCAATACTTTGCGACCCTAGGTCTTCCGTTCAGGCAAATCATTCTCCCCGATCAAACTCCTATTCAATTGGTTAGCTATTCTTTCAGCTTGGAAATACCTTTTATTTAGAAGCCTGAACTTTGCCTATTGCTGGTGCTTTTCAGCCGGGAATCTTTCTGCACTGTGTTTGATCTTATCAACAGTTGAAATTAGACTTTCCTGAGGATTTTGCTTTTCACGTATTTCCTCCCCAAAACCTACAAGCCAATCTGCTTTCTTGTTGTGTTATTTTCAAACACTCCAAAACCCAAACTTGCGACTTTCTCGCACTCGTGATTCTACTCTCATTGAATTCTGCATATATATTTTTTTCTCGTCGACTTTGAATGTCCTGTGCGAATGTGTGAATGTGGTATCCTCTGCATGTACCGATTTTTGCAATTTTTATTAACATCCTTTGTTTCAGTTTTTCAAAGTTTCGACGCTTTTCTTTTCACTCGGTACTTTTCTTCAAGGTCATTCAGTTTGCGCTTTTTGTTGGGTCCTAAGTTATACAACCAGAGGCATTTAACTGAGGCATCATCTCTAGGGGGTTTGCTTGCAGAAGCTAATGAGGCCGTCCATTCAGTGAAAAAGGCAACAAGAAAGGATGTGAAAAAAGTAAAATATTGAAGTAGAACAGACAAGTTTGCAGAAACTCAACAGTGTAGATAAAAGACAGCTAAGGAAGTAGAAGTCGCCTATGTCCTTACCCTGCCACAACAAAAAGAAAGTAAAATCAACTTTAACTTTGGGCCAAACTGTTACCGCCATTAATCCTGGTAAGGATGGCTATATGTATTGTGCCGTGTCAAAGAACAACGAGTGATTTGGTCCAGAAATGCATACATACTGTATTTGTAGATAGCCTGGGGATCTGATGGGTGGGAGTTTAATCTCCCGCCCGATATCATAATTATTATAATTATCATTATCATTAATATTTTTTATTGAATATGTTTGTGTTGTTGCGGTACACTGTATATTGGAAGTACATCCCAAGGTTTGGAAAGGAGGGCAGTGCGGCAAAAATCAAAGGTTCTGTTAAGAAGAGATATGCAAGTTCGAGCTCAAACCACGAGACCATGCAAGCCTTCCAAACAAAACGTTGAATGTGACTCTCACGTTTTAGAAGCGATTATAATTCAAAGCAACGAGCCAGAGCTTTGCCGCCAAAAAGACTTAGTAATGTGGAGGAAAAGTGTGACGTCACGATTTTGAAAATATTTGAATTATGGGAAAAAACCTCAATTTTCAGGTTGATCTATAAGTAAGAACGTCGATGGCCAAAATTGAGAGTATTAAATCTCTCTAACAAAACCTTTTTATCTGATGCTGGATCCTAACTTAAGGATCCAAGGAATTTTAACAGAGTTTTGACCATAGGATTTTGAAATTCAATCGCCTCTACTTTAAAACACTATATACACTACAGGTCTGCCATTTTGGGAAACAGCGTATTCCACGGTTGCCTTTAGATATCTGGAGTCAAATCTTACTATTTCCAAAACTTTTGATTTTTGACGTCATCACATTCCCTGCGCATAGACGTACGACTGTTTTAAGTGTTCCCTGTGTGTCTATACATGTAACCAATCATATTGATTGGCGCCACTTATTCGATCCTCTTTGTATGCACTTATAACGTTTGTTTCTGATAAGTGTCATAAGAAAAAGCCTTCAACCTAGTAACAAAATGTCTTATTCTGTTCAGAACTAATTGTCAGTACTATGCACCATCTGTCTTCCTTTGCAAGTAGGGGCTATGAAATTGCATTTGACTGATTGTTCGTACTGGTTTCTATTGACAGCGGCACCCTTTCCCTTAAGCACAGGTAGATGCCCAGTATGTACCTCATCAATTCTCTTCCCATAAAAGACAACGTTCGTTAATAAGTGATGTTATGTAAGCATGCCCATCGGTGAGAAGCCCTGATATGCCCCAAAAACAGTTGTAAGAGGCCACACAACCTGCATCCTTAGATTCCAACATGCTTACATTAATGGGCACCACACGTGTTTGAATTATTAAGTCAGTGTCCTGTAAGATCAATTAGTGCTTTTTATAAACATAATGCCCCCAAACAAATGGAGACTAAGATGTAGGATAAAGTTGAGCATCTTCGGAATAATAAGAGAGTTCTCCAAAGATTGTAAACATTTTTCATCCTGAACATATGCATCAACATAGTATATTAGTATGTATATAGGTAGATAAGATTTGCAAGTTCCCACAAGGGGTTACCAGTCACAAGACCATTGCACACACACAAAAAGTGACTATTTTAGCTGATGTGGCTAATCATATCTTAAGCCTATTTTGATGCTGTAACAGAAAATTGGTAAGTATATTGCGGCCGAGAACAATTTTCAATATGCTTGTAACATTGTCTGTATGAGGCAATGAAGTCAGTCAATCATAACATTATGCAACATTTCATTTCTAAAATAGCACAAAATACTGGAACCATTTTTGTGCTTAGATGCATTCTTAATCTGAAACTCCTCATGGTACAAAATTGTCATAATGGAACAGGAGAAAGAAGGAATTAAAATTACATCCAGCTGAGTTTCAAAATAGCCAATTAGAACTTGGACTACCAATTTGGTGTTGTTTTCACCAATTGGTATCCGTAGAAATGATTAGTTGACCGAAAGGCCCTAATGAAAAGACACGTTCTTTCTGTCTCCAAAGCAACGGCATTCTTTCTTTTGTGTGGACTAATTCCAAAAATTTATTTGAATTAGGAAATTGGAGCTTTTTTAGTATAAATCAGTAAAGCATAAGAAACTCGGGCTTTTCATGTTTTAGTTTTATACTGAGGGGTTGTATGCAGGGGTTTCTAACATGAGACCAACATATTTCTCATCAATGGACAGGATTACTGATGTGAGGTCCGTGTGAAAACAACTGCTTCTTTACGCAGCTAGTTTAAGGTAAGAAGTCTCTTTTGGTAATTAAAGTGGAAGGAGACAGCCAGGTGAGAATAAAAAGAAGTGCAAAGAGGCATAAACACCAGAAATTTCAACATTGGACGTTTTTCAGTGGAGAGGATATGCAATTTAAAGGAAGGACCAGGTTGCTGCTGAAGGAGCGGATTTCTTCCCTCTTTACAACGGACCTGTGCAGTAATTATGAAAGGTTAATCTGGAATTGCCGAAGATCCATATGAAAAGACGTGATGTAGCATAGTAACAATTATTTTGGTAATCATTTTTGAATAATTTTTGCAGGAAATATGAAACGAGAGGTTGTAATCCTAATCTGCACCAGTAAATATGCATGAGTAGTTGATCATTCAGAAAGTTCAGCAGATTACTTGCTTAATCCTGAGCATACGTTTGCAATGTTCATTTCAGAAAAGTTTAGCAACTCGATCCTTTCATTCAGTGTCATCAGTTAACGCTTGGTCGCAGTATCATTGCAAGCTAAACCCCAAAACATCGTCGTCAGTTCAGCTGATTCTCCAGCTGCCTCAACAAAAATAAAGAATATGAGAACATTATGGAAGGAATTGGTAGCGCAATCAGAAACTGTCCTTCTCAAGATAGAAGTTTGATTGGTGATTATTTCAACGCTAGTTTTGATGCTCGCAGTTTAAGACAGGAAAATGAGCTAGATCGTACACTCAAAGAG
Organism: Carybdea cf. marsupialis auct. non (Linnaeus, 1758); assembly: GCA_010016065.2. Taxonomy (NCBI): domain Eukaryota; kingdom Metazoa; phylum Cnidaria; class Cubozoa; order Carybdeida; family Carybdeidae; genus Carybdea; species Carybdea cf. marsupialis auct. non (Linnaeus, 1758). The sequence continues at coordinate 3,993 of JAAAKL020011195.1, read as the reverse complement.
TTCTGTGATCAGCCATCTCTTATCATCAACAGTTCATTATTTCAGCAACATCAACGAAGGAAATCTACATGGATTTTATATGGCAACATAACCCGGAATCAAATGGATTATCTCGTGACCTTAAATGGACGGAATAGTGATATCCTGAGCTACAGAACTTACCCAGGAGTTGATCGTGACTCAGACCATCGTATGTTTATCTCTCACCTGTGACTTAGACTGAAAAACAAACCAAATAAAAACAGTAGCCTGTTATGAGCTTTTGAGCCACTTCTAGATCTTACGCAAGAGTCTGGTCCTGATATTGTTTGGGAAGAGAGCAAGAACATGTGGCATGACACATGTGGCAACTCAACAATTCGGTCGCCCAAGCTGCAAGAAGCAAGAGCCATGGATCTCTGATGAGACTAGTGAAATGTGAAAAACACGTAATGAACTCAAAAGCAAAAATCACTTCAGCCCGATAGCTCAGGTTGACTACAGCACGATAAACGCTGAAGTTCAAAAATTATGCAGAAGAGACAAAATTATGTTCCTCAGTCAGAATTAATGTGAAGAATTATAAAGGGCAGAAGAAGAAAGGGACAGTGGGAAAGTTCTTGATGTGGCAAGACATTGGACACAAACAAGAAATAAACTTATCTCTGCAATTAAAGACGAAGATATTCATATTCTGACCGAGAAAACTGCCGTTCTAGAATGGTGGAAAAGGTGTACAACCAGAGGAAAGATTACATTCTTGAAGAAGAAGAAAAGGAACCTGTACCAACCCAAAGTAAATGAGATAGAGTCAAAAATCTCAGAAACGGTCAATGCCCTGTCTGTCAACAGAGTTAATTCAAGCTAGTGCAGATTACAGAAATAACCTCGTGCAGAAAATTATCTGAAATGTCTGACATGATAATAGCTGGTCCACAGATTGGGTGTCTTTGGAATATGGCCCTCTATCAAAGTCAGGGGACCTTTTTGAGTTCAAAAACAATCGTACTACTTTACTCATCAGTCACGCCAGTAAACTTCTTTTGGGAATCGATATCAAACAAAGAACTCAAACAACTATTGATAGGGAAATTTGCAAATTACAAGCAGGGTTCTGCTCAGGCAGGAGAACATACGATCTCATTGTTAACGTAACCAGCATTCTTCAAATAGCTCGAGAGTGGCAAATTCCTCTTAACCTTTGTTTCATCGATAATAAATGAGCTTTCGACACTGTCAACCATGATATACTCTAGGAAGCACTCGAACATCTAGGCTGGCCCTCTCGTCGCATTCATCTTCTTATCTATCTCTATAGAGTTCGATTCACATCTGGTATAACTTAATATTTCAAGTCTCGCAATGGAGTTAGACAAGGCTGTCCTCAAAGTCCAGATTTATTCTCAATTTACACGTAAATAGTAATAAGAGCTGCTCTTGAAAATGACACCTGCGGATTTAAAAATGGCGGCAGGACAATAAACCATGTCATATATGCCGATGACACATTTGGTATTGCAACCTGTGCAGATGAACTTCAAACAATAATTAATCAAGTTGATGATGCTGGTATAAAGAAACAAACTGAGACTTAATGTCCAGAAGACGGGAGTTGTGAGCATCAGAACAGCTCAAAGCCAGAAACCACTCTTCCAGGCTGACCATGATTCTATTGAAGAAGTTGACTCATTTACATAGCTTGGAGAAGTTATTCGTAATGGAAACAACACCCTTTGAAGCCTGGTGTGCTCGGCGTCTCCTCGGTGCCTGTCTGAAAGAAAGGAAGACAAATGTGTGAGTATTTGACCAATTAAAGAATAAGAGAAAGCTACTCAATATTGCTAACTCAAGAAAAGGAAAATATATCGACCATGTTGTAATACATAAATCCTTAGAGCAGGACTGCGTCTTTTGTATGGTCCTCGGAGAACAAGGTAGAATGCGCCGCAGACCACCGACCAGAATCCTTAACGAGATCAAATATCAAACAAGATCAAATACAACGAGAGACCTCAAACGCAAAGCAAAGGGCAAAGTTGGTTGCAACAAGTTGTTCTGGACTAGTGTGGAAGAAATTATCAACCCTCGACTGGGCTAGCAATCAACTAATAAAGGAACCGCATCGCTGATCCATGACATGATGTATGAATAACTAAATTTAAATAAATATTCAACATAGGAAAAAATAGAAAAGAAGTATAAAAAAGAGAAAAGAAAAAGAGACAATAGACACAAATAAAATAGTGAAAAAGAAGGTAGTGACAAGAAAAAATGGCTATAGATCGATCTGAAACAAGAGGTGATAAAAGAAAGAATAGGAAATAAATAAATAATATAAATGAAAGATAAATAGACCTAGATTTCTCTGTACATGTCATTGAAATAGATTTTTAGTGATCATCTATGTAGTTTCATCTATTTTCCAATATGTCACCCAAATTGATAAGGAGTTTCAGTAAGCAGTGCAATAAAGGAAACGAAGACGCTAAGTGCTAGGCTTACGATCTCAAATTTCCCCTTTCAGCATGCGACCTCGAATACGCTAACCTCTTCAAGTTTTGAGGCAAAAAGATAAGATATGTAGTTTAGGTACTCGATTTTGAAACTTGATATCCTTAAACAGGACAAATCAGGGACGTAGAAAGAATTTAAAACTTAGGGGGAGCACAACAGTCAAAGGGCACTTGTTCACTTGGATTTAAGAGTGGATGAAAGGTCGTAGAGGGGGCACGTGCCCCCGGTTCCTACGTCCCTTGCACAAATTCTAGTATCATTCACCACTTGTGCGATCTAAACGATTTACTGATGTTTGTATTGCTTGGTGACAACATGCTTTCTTAAAAGCACAAATATATGACTGAGGGGGATCCGAGGGGAAGTTAGGTCAACATTATGCTTCAGAGTAGCCAATAGGTATCAAAATTTATCACTTGGAATAAAACCTGATATCTTTTGCAACAAGCGATAGAAATCACGAAGCACATGCTTCGAGGTTTCTCATACTGGAAGATCACTGAGCCTGAATTGATGGCCAAAAGAACTTGATCTACCGAGGGTGGATTATATCAAATCGATCATATCAAAACACGACAAAATGAACTGGAATTTTCAAATCAAATACTAGAATCATATATATCGTGGGCACTCTTCAGTTCCCGTAACATTCAAACATCGTGAGCTCCAGTTTGATGTTCTTAACTAAACCTTAATTCAAAGCAAGAACATCGACAATTGCTAGCAATTGTAACCAAATCTCATGCCTGATATGTCTGATGATTTGGGGCCGATTTTGATTTGAACTTTAAGTAATTAAATGTGGCAGGCAATATCTTGAGTTAGGATCTTTTTGGTGAAGCATTGCACCACTGCAGTCTGATAGATGTCTGTATTGTCGTTAAATACTTGCCACAAACAAAATATAAAATGACTTTTCATGACTTTTCTGTTTGTATTCCTAATACAAAAGAAATTGCTATGCTAACAGTTTCTTTCCTAGGACTGTCATAATCTGAAACTCCCTGTCTTCGGACTGCTTTCCTCTTACTAATGACCTTGACACTTTCAAATCTAATGTCAATCGCCATGTTCTTGGAAATATTTAATATTTCTTTGTCTTTAATTACACCTATTCCTATGTTAACTTTCTATTTCTACTTCTTTCAAAGTAAGTCTATACCTTGAAATGACAACCCTGCCTTGCATTGAGTGAAGGATTAAAAAAAGAGAGAGAGAAAAAGAAATACCAAGAAGCGACCAATAATACAGTGGTTGCTGTGAAAGCCAATTCCTTTCCGTAAATAATGCAGAAATGACTCGCTGCTCTCTGTGTTGCTGAAGACCTCGAAGTCGTTTAGGCAGAGTTGAAATCCTCTAATGTTTTCCCAGAACATTAGCTGCGAGCACCTAAGGGTGTAGAACCTTAGCTGAAAACGATGCTGTGAAGGGAATCCTCTTATGGGCGTGCATATTAGCAACCAGGTCAGCGGCTAAAGTTGCCGTTTCCGTTATCGTACT
>JAAAKL020011194.1:0-13824 GCA_010016065.2 Carybdea cf. marsupialis auct. non (Linnaeus, 1758) | reverse complement strand
GGCAGTGTTCTCTCAAATGATGGCTCTCTAGATGTTGAAATCAAAAATAGGATCAGTAAAGCTTCACGTTCTTTTGGCAAACTTGAAGAGAGACTTTGGTCTGATGGTGATCTGACCCAGAAAGCCAAACTCTGTGTGTATGAGTCGTGTGCGTTGCCCACTCTTTTGTATGCCTCGGAGACTTGGACTCTGTATCAGTCGCAAATGATGCTGCTTGAAATATTTCATCAACATTGTCTCAGACACATTTTTGGGATTAAGTGGGAGAGTCGTTCACCTGACACTGCTGTCTTCTCAAAAGCAAACACATTAAGCATTTCTGCGATGGTGATGAAAAGTCAGATGCATTGGGCTCGCCACTTGGTAACACATAAAGTTAGTCCATTTACATATAAAATAGATTCCAAGCACGTATAAATGGGTTTCTCAAAGCAAAACGGTTTCTGCAGAACCATATAAACATATGTGAAAAGTTTCAGCTAGCTGAGGCAGCCCATGGCTTGATACTCGCCCCGCCCCCGCACTCAGTACGCCACTAACGCTTCAGTTTTAATAGGATTTACGTATAAAACTATTCTGGAGAGGCTGGTATCTACAGTAGATGTTTTTAAAACTATTTCCAAGCTGTGCTTGTATAACCTACTGTGAATGCTAGACACTTGACTTGGCTAGAAGAGAATTATTTCATGTATAAAGGAGAAATGAAGAAGTTAAATTTGGTGGAAAGCCTTTAGGACTTTAGAATACCGATGTTTAGCTTGTTCAGCTTGTTTAGCTTGTTTGGTTTGTTCAGCTTGTTCAGCTTGCTTAGCTTGTTTAGCTTGTTCAGCTTGCTTAGCTTGCTTAGCTTGTTTAGCATGTTCAGCTTGTTTAGCTTGTTTAGCTTGTTTAGCTTGTTTAGCTTGTTAGCTTGTTAGCTTGTTTAGCTTGCTTAGCTTGTTCAACTTGCTTAGCTTGTTCAACTTGCTTAGCTTGTTTAGCTTGACGTAACCTTGCTCAATGATAAAGGATCTGCCAAATATATCGGATCGTCAGAACGCTTTTCGAAGTGTTACCATTAGCGTTTGCTACCATATGAAGCACAAGAAAGATAGTTTAACTTATGAGCTCTAGCCATATTATGAGCTATATTTATGTTTTCAATGTTAAATGGTTTGTGCGGTTTGATTGAAGTTGGAAACAACGTAATGAAAACCTTTTCATCAAACGTAGTCCATGTTAAGCCATATGCATTGTTTTGTGCTTTAGTTTGTCATGCCAGGCGTGAAGGGGAAAGTCCCAGAAAGCTGATAAATACATGATTTGTTTGCGTTTTGTTAAGATTTTCTTTGAGGTGAATCATCTTTCGACTACTACCTACTCGTGCCAGTTTCCTTCGAAACCGATGACAGCACAGCGTTCTCTACGATGAAGAATGGAGACAAATCAAGGATCACAAATTTGTAGGTGCGACCAAGAATTAAAACACTGCAATGAAAATCTTCGTGTGGCTCCGAAGAGGAAGCTAATGAAAGAGAACATGTAAGATGTATACTTTAATATGCTAACATGTAAGATGCATGCTTTAACATGCTAACACTTGTCAACTCAGTTTATGCCATCGATGAATCCAGTAGTATGACGATGGGGGCAGTGGCGTGGCCAAGGCGGTGCTGGGGGTTGCTACCCCTTGCTTCTCCTAAAAGTTATTTTGTCAATTCGTCAAAATCTGACCTTAAAATTGCTGTGCGTGCCAAAAATGGTTCCTCGTAATTTATAATAGTAGTAACATACAACAATGACGAAGCTTCAAGTGATTAAATCTGCATTGAAGCTTTAAGGAGGCCTACACTCTTTGCCAAAAATCTTGACCGGGGCCTGTTATAATAAAATGTGTATTAACTGATGAAGCAATACTCATCAGATAGATTGAGCAATGCCTTTGCAATTGTCAATATTTTCAAAGTAAGGTGTGGTTTCCTGGTAAGGTGTGGTTTCGTATTAAGGTGCGCTTTTTTGGTAAATTCTTCTCCCCCCAACCCACGCCCACCCAGTTTGAGAAGGTTGGTTTGAAACGTAGCTCAGATGACTACTCACGACATGATGAACATCTACAATCTATGTAAGATGTACTTCACTGAAAATTCTTGAATAACTTACAGTGAAGATTTGTTGTTTGTTGCGCCTAATCATGTGTAAGCCAATGATACATAAGGCGACTCAGAGTCCAGTTGCATGGAGGTACTTTCATACGAGTGCAGGACAAACGTGCTCCTACCGAATAAGCTTCTATACAATTCTTCTTTACCATGTAAACATCTTTGAGCCACTATCTAATCAAATCACTTCATAGCTTGCTACTGTTTCAAGGTAAATATTTCGAAGAGGTGAGGGCATTATAATGATGCTTCGGCTAACGCATCTATATTTTGATTGGTTCCATCTTGGAATCATAACTCACCTAATCTTTGAACTACAGTAGCTTGGTAGCACGTTGCATGATGCTAGCTACCGCTTGGTCTCGTCTGTATTCAGGGTACGATCAATAAAGATTTAAGAATATCTCAAGCCTCTGAAACAAAAAAATGCTCACGTGATATATTAATATCATTCAAAACACACAAGTCAACATGATATGTCCACGCTAATCACTAAACACAAATGTTGGCAACAAGTGTTCGAGTCTTTTCAATTTTTTCATCTTTTTCTAATCCAAAATTTGCTACAGTGTTTCTTACAAATTCATTTGGGCAACTTTAAAACTATACAAATTGTGATATTTAAGGGCTTTTAAGATCTGAAATATTATTATCTATTTGTCTGGAACTTTATATCAACCGATTACGAACCAGAGCGAATAAATGGAGACTGATAAAGACAAAGGAGTCATGGGCCAATCTCATAATGTGCCCCTGTTAACTTACTCCAAGTATATACTCCTCTTCAGGTACCCCTATTAACCAGGTGTTACCCCTTCTTACATACCTACTTGCAATAAACTAGAGTTTCTTGAATTGGTTTGTAAGTTGCACGTTATATAATATCAAGATAGTTACTCAAGTTACATCTCTTAAGATTAACTTAAGATTCTCTTAAGATTATCTTAAGATTATCTTAAGATTATCTTAAGGTTATCTTAAACCAGCATTGTACTTACTGCATCCTTGTCCCTATATTGCGCCTTTCCATAAGCAATCGTTATTTCCAAGTTTCCATTTCAGTTTTAAAGTTTCGTCGAACTTTACAGAAAGTCGTCTCGAATCGCCGATTCTGAAATTTTTATACATTGCGTTGATGCTCTCGCATCGTGTATGATTTGCCTGTTTTCTTTAAGTTGAAACAAATAAGTGCTCCTGCACTAAATTCTGCAAACAGACGCTTCTTCATAGACATATTTCTGTAAATATGAGCGTCCCAGTCGCAGGCCCGTAGCTGGCAGCATATTGCAGGGGGACGGGGGGCACAGTTCCTGTAATTTGTAATAACGTGCAAGAGGCAACTAACAGACAAATACATCTGTAATCGAATACAGATTCGATTTTAAAACCGATTACCGGAAGTCGACTATCAATCGGACAGTGACCTTGAAATAAATACACGCTCAAATGTTTTCCTCGAGGGGGTAATACCTCTACAAACCTGACCGTTGAGGAGGCAATGCCCCTGTGCCCCCCAGCAGCTACGGATCTGCCCTGCCGCAAGCCAGCCCTTACCGAAAGCAAACGTTTACTTGTAATTACTGTAAGAGTTAGAATACTTCAATCTCCAGTATTTCATGTCAGTATCTATAGTTGGATTGCTTGTGAGGGATAGCCCCGGGATTATCGTGTAAAACGTTGAAATGGTTTTTCATTTCGCTTCTGTCAAGAAAAAATATTTGCATTGAGAATACCATCTTCAATTTAGACGTGATTCGATAAAACAAGTGCCGTCTGCTTATAAGGTTACAGATTCCTATCTTTGAATATGAAGATATCATGAAAAGTGCGCTTCCTGATTGAGACCGTTTGCCAACTTACAGCATAATAAATCATATTTTGATCTATAAATCAATCTATTAAATAATTTATAAATAGATGGATATTCCTTATCAATACTAATTGAAGACGAACATTACAAATTTGATTGATGTAATATTTTTCTGCTTCCTGGCTTCTAGGATGTTCTTGACTGTGGTAATGCGATTTGTGAGATGCCCTCTTCCCTCCAATTAACATTCTATACACCACTACAGGCCAGACGGTGTTTCGTCACATATCCAACTCAGTCACGTGTATCTTTAATATCCTTCATTTGTCTCCTATATTTGTCTGACATACCGCTTTGATTTTACCACAAGTTTCATGAAGTCAGCTGCACTAAATTGATTAGTAGATTAGTGGTCATTTTAATCTAACACGATTATAATCAATGGCACGTTACTGAGGATGAAAATCTTATTAGTAAATCAAACACAACATTAACTCTCCAGTAATAGAACTACGATTCCATTTGCTGTTTTGTCCACACGAGGATAATGAAGTGGAAGTTTCTTATGCAATTGTACTGCAGAACGCTAAATAGTAAGGATGCTAGTAATATGGATCATGGTAAAACTAATACTTTGCTAAGCAAAAATAGCTTGCTGGTATTTGCTTATCTATTGTGTGCAATTCGCATTACAAACAGCTTACAAGCGCATTCTAAGCAAAATATCATGCTGCAATATGCCTATATATTGAGCGCAATTCGCATTAGAGACATCACATGAGTGCATTCTAAGCAAAAAGAGCACAACATTCCTTGAAAAATTGCTCAACTTTGATGAGTTACGGATAAATGTATGGTGACATGGCGTGATAGTTCAGTGGTTCAGTCTGCAGCTCTGAGTGCAGAAGGTTCCAGGTTCAAATTCCACTCTGGGCCATTTGGAAATCTGTCTGTTTCATCAATTTGTAAGCTGAGCTAACAAGCTGGCTGCCCACCCATTCACCCAGCGGGTCATCCTTCCGAGGTCGGCAAATGGAAACCAGTTCATACTAGGCTCAAATTATGAAAACACAAGGAAGAGGATTGATGCCCCTCGCTGCCTTCGGGTAGAAGCAATTTGGAAAGGGAGCTTTCGGGTCGCCCCCGGTTGAGGTCGAACATATTGATTAGATTTGATGGTGACATGGAGCTGCAACTAAATTCGTAAATATGATCTTAATACTTCCCAATGATATTTGGAACGCTCCCTTGTATCATTATAATTTTGATGATGATTATGATGATGATTATCATTATCATCATCCCGTTCCATAACCGAATCCATTTTTGCGTTACATCGAAACCGTCGTACTCGAGCAGGCACCATATCGTCATAAGCAAGGCTTTTCTCAGTGAAAGCTCATATAAACTATGACTACAGGCTGCCACTTTATCTTTTCGAAGAATGTAAAAATCATATCGCCTATCATTACGTTTGACGACATGTGTCTCATTTCAGGTAGAATATTTATGTTTTATGTAAATCAAGATAAGTGGCCCGTCTTCTCCAGCAGGGTTATTCACTTAGATCCATCCATAAGATTCCACTTCTTCAAAGTCCTACTAACGTTTGATTGAATGAATGCTAGTGGATATACTTGTAGCACTTGGTATCTAAGACGTATACAAATGTATAAATGTTTAACTTGCGGTTTATGCTCTAGCAAGGGGCTTAGATTGAGCGGACTCACTCATGTGCTGTGTTGACTCGTACATCTATGACGTTGTCCAACTATTTTTGCGCCTTCTTCCCAAAACATCAAGAAAAAAAATAGATTCTGCTGTAAATGGCAGTACATAATAAAGGACGTACTTACACAATTTCCAGTTCGTTTTGACGTTATAGATGTGTCGCTCTGGGATGGAACGAAATGTTAGTTATAAGGTGCTCTGATACGATGTCTGCTGTCTAGCATGTTCACCTTGAGTGCCTTCTCACCTGATCATCTTAGAGACCGGAGTCTCTCACTGCACGGAGTTAGGCCATCTCCTGCTTTCTTCAGTCCACTTTGCCTTCTGTTAGTGAAGATATTACCTCATCTCTACCCAGTGGCGGCTTCTGCCTGAATATTCTGGGTGTTCACTTCATTTCACGTAACATAAAACGTATATACTTTGGGAGTTTTGTAAATTTACCATTTTAGAAAGTGTGAGTAGGCCCATGGATGGGGGGGGGGGGTCACTGGTACATTGTCCCTAACACGTATAGAATAGACGGGCATCATGTCAAGTATGCCACTCAATAACGCCTCTAGGGTCATTTATGTTGATTTTGTTGAGAGGGAGAGGACTATTATTTTTGTTAGAGTGAACGTGACTTAGAGAACTACCAGGTGTGCAGTAGAATGTTGCTCATGCCAAAAACGAATTCTATGGTTAATGTTTGATACAATTGAGGTTTTCAATTAAATTTTTTGAGCTCGATTTCTGAGTTCCTTGTAGGAAAACCTGCCATTCTCTATTTTTATAACGCAAAAGTGTTTCCGATACTGTACTGCTTCTGCTTACGTCGGCCGGTGCGTTGTGGGCAGTTCTGGCACTACTCAACCCCTAAGATGTGTGTCGTGGTAGACGAAAAGGGATCTAATCCTCTAAGACGAAACGAGAGTACTGTCCAATGATTACAACAATGTGCGCATGCCTTCTACTTCACGCAGCAGCATGAAAGTTGATGAGTTAGTGATTTTTTTTTCTGCACGACAGTTATGAGTTATAAGAGAGGTATTAGGCATTATGTAACCGAATAGGACGGAACAATTTTTATTAGGGTCTTAAACAGAAACGCAGAACACCCCACATCCCTCCCCTTCCGTCGCAGATAGTAAATTTATATTACAGCATAGGATTCTCGGACAATTACGAAAGCCACTCAATCTCTATGTGATAAATTTGCGTACAGGAGCTCGTGGAGAGGCGGGGCCATGGACCACGCTCCTTTTGGCCACCTTATCGGAAAGGAGATGTTAAAAATTCCTGGAGTGTACTTCTTTCCACACATTATACGCAAGTCAACAGAAAGAAATTTTAAAACCATTTAATGATCAATGTGCATAGTATAAGTGCCAGAAATTGATTATGCGAGTAGGCACAGCGGTACTTGTGAGTTAGCCCCCCCACCCCATTAGTATGAAGTTCATTTTTAATGCTAATTTTATTCTCCTAAGTTTCAGAAAATATACAGAAATATCAATCAAACAAACAAACAATCGATTATCACATTGATTGCTAACACAATGCCTGTCACAGTAAAAAGTATGTTGAGTGAGGGCAGTGGGAAATTACCGACAAGTAGTTATTATGGTACCAAAGAGGAAACGCTTTTCATTTCCGCCGCAAAAATTTCGCGATTCCCTGTCTAGACTCGTTTGTATACAAAAGTACTATACCAAAAGTATACCAAAACAAAGCAATTGCTTGCTTAACTACCGAGGTGACCAATATGTTACAATTTTTTATTGCGAATTGCTCAAAAACATGGCAACGTCATTTGTCTTCACTTCCATCACACAAGTAGAAGTCGTTATGTGACAGGTGACGTTATGTTGCGTTATTTGGTGTATTCCGCTCTTAAAACTTCAATTTTGTTGTGGCATACACTATGTTAGCAATCGATATTATGATTGGCATTATTATTACATTTTTGGCATTTGTTTTTTGTATACTTTTTAAAACTTGGCGTAATAAATTTTACATCAAAAGTGAAATTCATACTCGCATAGGGGTAATTGGGATATAACCTACAAGTTCCGGCTAAGCAAAGAAAACACGATTCAACTTGCGACTTGAAGCATCTTTTACCTAGGGTTGTATGTATGAAACACCTTGCTGTACTAATAGTGATTAATCATGAATAGGACAAAATTCATAGAGAAGGGATCAGTGGTTCCACAAATCCTAAAAGTACACGAGATGTAGATTTTGATACAGGCCCGTAGCTTTGGCGGCACGGGGAGCATTGCCCCCTCGAAGAAAAATTCGAACGAGTAGTAGTGTCAAAGTCAGTGTCCAGTCGACTTCTGGCAATCGAACTTAAATCGACTCTGTCTTCGATTACTGGTTTATTTGTCTATTTGTCTATTAGTTGCCTCTTGCCTAATAAACGCTATTACAAAAAACAGGAACTGTGCCCCCCCTCCCCCCGTAATATTCTGCCAGCTACAGGCTTGTTTTCATATCCAGATAGATACAATGGAAACTACTTAGATACTCTGCGGGATATTGGCTTGTGTTTGCAGGATTGTCGAGACGTGTGGTGCTGGGGAAGAACCATGTGCATTTTAGAGCTTGTCGTCATATGCGTTAGTCATAAAGCTTGCAGCACCCAAACTCCCCGAACACCTATAGCTGAAAGTTTAGACCCTCTCAAGCATTTGTGACCGTTCTTGTGCCAGGAGCTCGATCGTACCTCCTGATAATCAGAGAGGCATGCCCAAGGAAGACGTAACCCAAGGGGAACTGAAGTCATTGAGATGTTAGGGTTAACCTCACTTTATTTCTACACGTGCAAAGAATATACAAAGCTGGAGATAAAGTCGCCAGGAGCATATTATCTACTCCCGATGCATGTCCTTGAAAGCTCCATTCGTAAGGTGATTCCGAGATGTTAAATCTGTTTAACCCTTCTAAGAAATTCTCAAAAAACTGAGGGAAGTTTCTGGTTCCTTGTTTTTGTATCCAGTGGTTCAAAGGTCACTTCTCTTTTCTGCTTCTTGCATTTTTGCAGAATCTCTGACCGTTACTACTACGATCATTAGACATGTTTTACGCTCAATACTTTGTTTCGCCGCTTATTGGATGGTACTGCTGTATGTAAAAGTGTCTCACGTATTGGGTCTAGAAAGTACTTGCTGTTGGTCTTGTTAAGGTCTGCACCACTAAATATTTGATATATGCTTTCTATCAACCCATCAAAGCAATGGCTTCAGACGAGAATCTCGTCTGAAGATCGTAACAAACGTGAAACTCAGAGTCACGAGAAAAGAGGTCTAGTTTTCTTAGTCTTTATATATGTATATATATATATATAAAGCTAACAGCGAAACAAAAATAACGTTGCTGCTGGTGGTAAGAATTCGGAATCTACTACCCAGATTGTCGACTTTACTATTGCACTATTTAGTGCAATGGTAAAGTCTTCGTTTTCGGAGTGGGAGATCCTGGGTTCGAACCGTGCCAGCGCCTCAAGCACTTCATGTTTAATGAGTTCTACTCTATGTATATACATGTACATATAGATGAAATGAAAGCAGTGGAGATGAATTACTAGGCGAGTACTAAGGTGATTCTTGTTTCAACTTTATCACACAATCGGTTTCCCGTCTTCCGACGTTTTTCTAGTGTACACAGATTTATTCGTTACCGTTTACCTTACCATTGTTTTTACATTATTCTATACAGTATTCGATAGAATGTTCGCATTCGATTCCAGTTAGAGTTAGAGTCGACGACTAAGGCTGGGTTTATGGTTTTCTCTTGTATATTTATTTGATGAGAGCATTTGGAAAAATGGCATAATGGTAAAGTTTACGATTATGCCATTACTTTACGATTATGCCATTATGCCTTTGATCGCTGAAGATGATCTGCAAGCCGTGTTTATAGCCGTGAGGAAAAAGCCCTGGTTACATGGTTCCCGTCTCTCATCAAGGGGGAGTTCCTTAGTCCCACAGAATTCTATCCATTTAATCATTTCGCGCAATATATGCCGATTTTATCCACATCTTTGTTATGATGTTGAATTGATAAGCGATAACTTCACTTAGTGATAAAGCTATAGCCGAGTTTCCTGATATCTTAAATTTAATTTTAATATGATTAAAAAGATGATTCGTGTCTTGAATTCCCTCTGAGAGAATCCGTTACTCCACTTTTAGGCCAACTTGATTCCCTCTGAAATAATATACGACTTTTTGCTCATCCGTATCATTAGCTAAGTATTTTCTCAAACGAAGAAGGCAGCGTTTAAAGCATCTATTTGCCGTTGAGTTCGTTTTCTGTACGATAGGTACGTGCTTTTAGATGATGCAGGCCAAGACTCGTAACTTCAAGCTATTCTTGTGTTGATAAACAATTGAAGGTGCACTCTAACAAATGATCGTTTTCATCCATCTCTTAAGAACATAGTGTTACGACATGTATCGATCTGATTTCAATCTGAACTTTACAAGGTTAACTGACCCCATTGGGAATCTCTCTTTCAACTGCGTTATCGATATTTTCCATTGTTTGCAGTAAAACAACTGAGCAAGTCTAGCTTAGCTTATCTTGGTGCAAGTCAAGGCACACAAGACAAACTATCCTGTCTGGTGACTATGAAACAGAAACAGGGCGATCTAAATAAAATTTAATTTAGATCGCCCTGGACAGAAACAACCAAGCGACAAATATAGAATTCAATGGATCACACTTAATCAGGTGATCACTTCTCAAGTTTGAATCCTTATAAGGTTGTAAGTGGCATTTCTTCGTCTTCCGTCAGTAAATAAAAACACGGCAAGAAATGCCACAATGACAGTGTTGATGAGAGTGGCGTTTCTCTCCCTGTTTTAAACATCTGAGCAAGTCTAGTTTGATTCACATTGGTGCAAGTTAAGGGGCACTGAGCAATTTGCCCCATCAGCTATTCTGCCACAACAAAGAAATGACTAACATGCAAGGAGACATTGGTTCGGTCAATCAGGTGATAACTTTCAGCGGGGCATAAAGGCAGGTTTAAAGCGGCGTCACTTTGTCTTGCATCAGCAGTTGAAAAAACGAGTGGATGCTCTGTTGACTCATAAATATTGTATTGTATGAACAATCAGTAAGAAACCAGGAGTGGAGAGAGATTTGTATGCGAGTAGTGTTTCTTTCAGAGAGAAAAAAGTTATATAATCTCTTGTCAGTGGAATTGTTGGCAATGCTTCAATGTGATACATTGCTGTGTTTGAAATAGTATTTTGAAAATTACTGGTGGGGCACTTCCCGACTTGCTCCATTGGACGTGCCATAACTGACTGAGGGAAAAGCCCCTCTGTGCCCCTTTCTGGTTACGCTATTACGTCAGATTGGAGTAACAATTGCTTTTAACCACTATGCAAATTGTCATAATAATAATGATATGCGGTCAATAAATCATAATAGAAAGGATGGAGTCTCACCCAAGAACACTTGTCTATCTTGACTTTATCTTCCAAAAACATATTATTCGTTTCAAATGTTCTTTTCATCTATCTATTATGAATCAATATTTCACATTACACCTTTTTAATTTAACAAGCATCAGCATACATGTGGCAATAAGGGACTGGGTCTACAATGACGTGATGGACATTAACAAGCATTGAGGCCTCTTTAATTCACCGACTGTAGGTTAACTGTGATACTAGGGATCACTTTGGAGCAGGTCAGCTCCCTCTCTGGACAGCTCATGACAATTGATTTAATGATATAACGACTTACATAGTCTGTAAGGGGTAGAATACAGTGAATATTTGAATTCTGTGTTGGGCGAGGCTTTTTCGAGTAGCCAATTTCTACTGACCTTCAATTTGAGCATTGCGCTCTATGACTAACATTTCGTTATATCCATGTAGTATGAAAAAGTTTAAAACTTTCTTTGCTATCTTGCCTTCCTGTCGGCTTAATTTCTGGCACCTATCTTGCTCACCTTTATTCCATCCAACAATCCATGCTTTAGTTATGTAGGAAAGTATCAGGCCATTCCTTGAACATACTGTTTTCGTGTTCCTGTAGTTTTTCCTTTGTCATTCGAAGGTCTGTACTCTCCAATGCAGCAGGCACAAAACAGAGGCCTTCTTGCAGGTGGAGGAGCAGTCTATTTTCATTCCTATAGTTGTTATTGGCATTTTCTTTCTCTGCTTTACTGATCTCCTTTGCGCCAAAGTTCAATTGATCTGAACATGTCAATAAAAAGTAAACCCAAAATTTGATACAATCTCAGTCTGGATCCGAGTTTAAGTCATTGCAGGAAACAAAGAAGGTTATCAAAGAATAAATCATAAATCTTTCAAGGCAAATGATGATCTGCCAGTATTTTCAGAAAGTCGTGCATGTTGTATCCGCCTCAGAGCTTGTTAGTTGTTGGACAAAAAGGGAACTGATACCATACAGGGGAGCTATCAGAAGCCTTTTATATCAAACGGTGTCTGTAAATTCTCTTTGTAGGAAGACGTTTAACTTGAATGGAAATTGTCTTTGCGATTGACAGTTGGTGGTTGTATAACTCCAGGTTCATTTGTGACGCAGCTCTGTAATCTAGAAATGTGATAGAGTCCTGTCCCCTTGTACCACTCTGAGTACCTCAAAATCCGAATTTGGTCTTTCCGAACCCGTGCCGGGTTTCGATCCACGGCCTTCCATACTGCAGTCCAGCATGCTAACCACTACACTACACAGCCTTGCTCAATCAAGAGCGCAACTTTAGATATACCACGTTCATCAGACAATACTCTCCGTGATACCATGTCTACAAAGTGACGTCAACCTACACAATGTGAACATTCATTACAGGAAGGTGATGTAACAATGATCAACTTCCAGCATTTCCATTCCTATATTTCCATTCCTATATCATCTGTCCTCCTTAAATCTGCATTCAAGGTCTATCCTTCACATCAGTAGATTCCTATTGTTGTCAAGTACTTGTTTGTTATACGCATTTTTTCTAGATTTAAATTACAAAGTTCTTAATTTCCATAGAGAGCTGTCTTTACCATACCAACTCTTCTCTTCACGTCACTGTCAGATTTACCATCCTCTTTAATCCATCGTCTAAAGTACTTTTTATTACCTCTTTTTTGCATTTATGGCCATTCCATAACTATCACAGGCCTCGTTTGCCTTACCCATCATTCCCTGCAGTTCCATTTCTGATGTAGCAAGGATAACCGTATATCTAATATCAGTTATCCTTCCTCCATTAACACGATGCTTTCTTCCCGATTACACCGTTTGATGTATCATTTCTTTGCTATGCCATTCAAACAATACAGGTGCTAGTATACCTCCTTGTGTCACACCCTTTTAAACATCATGGATTTTCAACTCTATCTCACTATCCTTCCAATACGTTTTCTTCCTTGCCGTAGGTATGTGGTATTTCCCCATTACTTCTATACGTTTTTCGTCGTTATACGTCGATCAAAAGCTTTCTAAAAGTTGATATTGCTAAGATATATCCACTGAGAGCTGGGTTCTTTCCTTTTTAGCAGAATAACAAAAACAAATAAAAGAAATTGGCTTTCAGAGTTCTATATTATCATAACGAATAACAGATTACTTTGTAAAGAAAAGAACACTTCTTGATCCCGCCTTAGGTTATTGCCCTTACCTTGTTAACGTCTATGGTTTTATACGCCGAAGCACCAAAGATGCCAAGAGCCCGGGTCTTTTCTAACCACCCAAAAAATGATTTTCAGGTAGACTTTATTTGAAGATAAGAGGGGAAAATTCGATGTATTCTATCAACCGTGACTACTCAACGTTGAGTTCAAATTGACATCGTGTTTCATTTTCTTTCTTTTTTCTTAAGAATTTTGAACAATATGATTGAAATGGTTCTTTTTGCGTTAAGTTTCCAAATCATTTATATTTTTTAACGATTTTAAGTTCGCAGTTTACAGTTCTGTAAATGTCAACTTTTAGGCAGCGTTTATACGGTTAACCGTGCAAGTTTGGAACCTGCTACAAAAGTTTGTAAGTTTGGATCCTTGCAGGTCAAGTTTTTGAGCGGCACCGTGTAAACACTTCAACAGGTCATGTTTTGGTCCGGATCCCAAACGAGACTGACTTTCTGTAAAGAAAGAGGTTATTTGAAAATGGTGTCAATCACGCACC
>JAAAKL020011193.1:0-13825 GCA_010016065.2 Carybdea cf. marsupialis auct. non (Linnaeus, 1758) | reverse complement strand
CGGAATAAAAACCATCGCTAAAATAATCTAAAACATATAAAGGCTGGATTTCTTTCGCAATCTTTAGGAAATCCCTTCCTTCTTCAGGCTATAAAAGTTTGAGTTGTAAACAGAGCTTTAGTACAAATTTTAAAATACAGCACGAAAGGTTTGAACCAAAGAATTTACATCCAAAGGATACATACGAGAATATTTTAGCTAGGTAAACAATAAATAATCTTTTTTAAATAGATACCATCACTTTCCTATATTGCCTAAGGTAATAACAAATAAGATAATAATTTATATACAATTTATAATAAATATTATATAGCTGTTATTTTATCATCCACATGATTAGATATTGTACACTGAAAGTGAACGAATATTCAATTCGTTAACCCTTGTGGTCTTTTGTTATTGTTGTATCCAAACATACCTCGGTATGTACTGTTTCAAATACCTCCTCGTTTGACATTTGCTCTGGTAACAAGATGCGTATCATGATACATAAATTGTTACCTGTTACAAATTTCGGCGGGCCAATTTTGCGTTTATTGGCAATCCAGCGACAATCAATCGTTTTTCATTCATAGGATAAAGGTAAAATGACAATGTATTTGTTTGAGTGTGTAGATAGGGGTCATATCTAAGATCTAACTGCTTTATATTTTGTAAAAGAAATTGGCGTCATACAAGGCTTCTTCTTCTTAGCAGCAGCTTCTTCTGTACTTGTACTCCGATTAATGGATTATATCGCAAAAAGAAAATATATGATTTATGATGTACACAAGTATGATTAACATTTCCTTCAAGAATATTCATTGAAGTCAAGAGAAAGGAAGCGATCGGTTGAAGAAACACTGCACCTAACACTGTGTGTCATGAACAGAGCTTTGTTAGCTGAGGGATAGGATCGTATGCTATCGTTCTTGCCAATAACATTCTGGGGATATTATTTGCATTTCGTTGATACTTAATACTATTTAATACTTTATAATAATAAGAAGAATAAAGTGGCATAAGTTCCATTTTTCATTTTCATAATTATTGGCCATTTAGAGGAAAGAGTATCGAGATATTTGATAGCCTGGAAGACAATTCAGCAAGGAAATTTGGCAAGTTGGCAGCACTTGCTTGATAACTATGACTCTGCTAATACGTGTGAGGTTGGATGCTCATACAGTCAGGACTACTGGCAGTTGGTTGTCATAACAACTGGGAGTGCAAATTTGTCATGGAACATTTGGTATGGTGGTTGGGTGCCCCCTTCTGCCCTCTTGTGACAAATTTGGGATTAGGCCCTGGCAAGCCTTTGTTGCTTGTAAAAATATATATACTCGGGTGTAAGGAAATGCCGTACATAATTCTATCCACTTTCTTTTGAAGATGTGACCATATTCCTTCCTGCAAAATGACTGAGTGAAAGACTTATGTATATACATAGAACTTATTTAAACAAACAATTTTCTTCATGTTTTGATATAATCTTTTTTTTAAAAAAATTGGGAATAGGCTGTGGTAATTTTTTCAAGAGAACACCAAACCGTCAAGGAATATAGTTTTGCTAGTTCTATACATTATATGCAAGCATAGGAAAATGCTGACTTTTTACGTATATTTCTGTGTTAAAACTCTATGCATGTAGCTGCATTCATGATAGCTTCTTTGTAAGCAATGTCATTGGAATTCATGTTACTGCCTCCAAATCGTAAAACAATCTGAAAATTGAAAATGTGGCTGCTCACATTTATACAACTATTTTACTATATATATAATACAAATTGAAGAAATTGTTATTGAATCCATAGAGCTTTCCACGCCATGGCTTGCATGCTTTTCTAAGACAGTCGCCAGTAGAACTCGTTTTGTCATCACGATGGAATTTTCCGATGTCATTGTAAGATTTTTGCACTCCCTGTTATGTAATATCTACGCATGAATGAGTGCCGATAAATGGTCCATAGCAATAGATCATGGAAACAAGTACTCAGAGTGTAACTGGAACTTAAAGAATACTTAAGTCTGTTACCTCTATTACTTGCTTTACTGACCTCTCGAAACAAAGTATTTGAGACCCTGAAAGTTTTGTTTCGTCTCATAATTTCAAATGAGGCAATTGTAAACAAGGCCTCCTGAATAAGAACTTACATTTTCCAAGGAACGGGGAAAAGCTTCAAATGGATGACCAAAGACGAAGTTCGTTGCAGCAAATAATATGATAAATAGTGCGGAGCACTCGCTGCACTTTATTAAGAGCCACCCCCTGGTAATTTTGCATTTGCCTGCTCTTGAGTCAGACCACATCAAAGCCAAAAAACAGTGTCTCTCATTTTGTCATATATGTAAAATACCCAAATATTAACATTATGCTAATATCAAAGTTTTTGAGAATTACTATATTGGCGTCTTAGGATATATTTGCAGACTTAACAAGGACATGGTGTCTCATTATCTTCCTTATGATCTCTTACGTGTTACTTATTTCATTTTTTTGTAAAAAATAATTATTCCTAATGATTAAATTTTGCTCACATACATTACGTGAAGTAAAATCATAAAGAGTTCTAATTAAGAAGCAGATTCTAAAAATTGTCATTACATACAAAATTTTAATTCTTGAGTATACTCCCAAGCTCTGAACTATAGTTTTGCCATGACATTGATATTTCGATGCGGGAAAGTATGAGTAACCAGACTATCATCCTGATAATGTGTTCTAGTTCATTTATAACTTCTGTTGTTATCAACTGCTAGTGGAGACTAACACTGATACTACTTAGTAATTACAGAGGATACCGTGCTGCATGTTCGAGAATTAACGTTGAGATTAGAAACCCTAAAAGGCAATAAAAGAAAATTCGAAACATGTTTACCACCAATAAAGATGGAGCCATTTTTGCTACAAAAAAAATTAGTAGATTTGGTTGTGTCTATGATTGCATCAAAGTTTTTAGACCATCAAGTCTTAATGGAAAGACTACTGAATTTTTAAGATTTTAATTTGCTGCACAGATAAGCCATATCTTATATTGCGTGAATCATTTCTTAAAGATATTTCTTATGATCACCTAACTGGTTACAATCAGGCACTATAATGTTCTTGTTTTTCTTTGATATATGTTAGTTGTGTGTCTTTGCTGTTTTATTGTCGCTGTCGCTGTTGCTGTTGCTGTTGTTGTTGTTGTTGTATAAATAAACCAGCAGTTTGAACGAAATACGTCGCTAAATTCCGTCATACCTGTAAAAAAAGTTTCCGGTCATTCTTTGTTAACATACGAAACGACATAAACATCGAGGGTTAAAATAAATTTCTTGTCATAGTTATGATCAGAGGTAACCATAAGCGAATATGAATACATTTGAAAACTGCACGAAATAACGAAGACATTTTAGTACTGAAACGCTTTTTGCGTCGGACACTCCTCAGAGTACAAAATCGTCAGAATTGAGATAGGAAGAAATCAATAAAATTTATACCAAACTGTGTTTTAAAAGTAGCCAATTAGAGGTCTGACTGCTAGATTGGTGTTGTTTTGACCAATCAGTGTCTGAGGAACCCAATAGTTAGCCGAAAAGTCCCAAAGAAAAGGCAAGTTCTTTTTGTCTGCAAAGCAATAGTTTTGTTGCTTTGATGTGGACGGATTCAAGGACGGCTAGGTGAAAAGCTGACTTAGCTCTGCCTGTTATGCGAAAGTGGTCATCCGTATACAATTTTGCACAGTCTGAATTTCAAGCAGAGTCACATTGCTTAGTAGTGCTTTTGGCTTTAGAAACCCGGGGTGGTTATTTTCTTGTAGGAGTTGATGCTTGGCGAAGATAGGATGGAATATGCTGCTTGATTCCGTCAACTTACCTCAAAGTCGTGCGTCGAAAAAAATCTTTTCAGTACTAAAATGTTTTCGCTATTTCGTGCTGTTTTATTGTTTTGTACCACAAACCAACTATATGAATGAATTTTACCAGGGAGAGCAAAAGCTTACTTCTCCTGATCAGTAAATTGTCATGTAAGAAGTTGTTATTTCTTTTTCTTTTATTTGGTTGCTTTTCATTTCAAGACAAAACTGTTATGTACGTTATCCTACCGAAACACGTACGTTTTCAGGAAAAGCCCTTTATTTTAACCTTTAAATACCAATATCAACAATAACAAAAAATTCATATGTTAAGTTGTGCAAAGTTTCGAAATTGTTTTCCCCCATACAATTTCAATAGAAGGTGAAGTTGTTTCAGATAAATAATGCACTTGACAATATCATCTTCAGGACATAATCCTATTCAGACGAATTGTTATGAAAATAAAGAGGGGAAAAAGGAGTTTGGTAGTGTTCCGTATATTTCTAAGATTTTTCTCATTTAATAGACATGCTTACACATATCTTTTTGTGTCTAAACTATTTAGACGTCTTGTAGATATCGTTATACACCTATCTATTTCTATACATATATCATTTTGTATGTATATGTACTTAATTTTCATTCAACTTTCATTAGGTAGATGAAATGTTATAGATGTTAAAACACCGATCAACGAAAGAAATGCAAACACTGAAAGCACTATTGTGCAAAAAAATTCGATCTCTGTCTGTCTGTCTGTCTATCTGGTTTTATACCTTTGTATAGACAGTAAATATTGAAAGTATTTACCTTGAAAACATATGTATACATATATATATATACATATAGGATGCAAATATATATATGTATATATATATTATGACTGGTACGATGTGAATATACTTCAAGTGCTGTAGATACATAACGTATAACATTCCTTTTCTTCTAATCATGTGTCATCATACAATACACTATCGTTTCCTGTAAGAAGGGAAGCTACCGGAAATAGGTTAACTACAAGGGATCTCGTGGTGTTAAAAGGTTGACCAGCAGTGGTCAAAACACAAAATCAAAGTCAGGCAAAAGATATGAGATACGAGTTGTTTACATGTATGCAGTACAAGAATTCGGTCATGTAATTCAACAAAGGCCCTCCTAGGAGATGAGAGATTTCTGTGGCTAGACACACTATTGCAAATCTCAGAAGCATATCATCAACGATATTTCTAGATATGCTTATACTACGATAGAAAAAGCGAGGTAGTCTTTGTCTGCTTGCTAATTAAGTTAGATTCTGACTGATTCGCCATACTGTACAGTAAGATACAGATGAAGTGTAGAACGTGGTAAGTTAATTAAGTGAAACTTGATTGTGGGGTCAACGACTTCAATTCCTTGAGTGTGATAACTGAGATTCAATTTGTCTGTAGGCTGAAAGAATTGAATGGCCTAATAGACAGGTGTTTCTCGTTTATAAGCTAAAAATGTTGTGGTGTTGTGCTGTATATAGGTACAACATTCAAAACATGCTTCACACCTTACCTATAATACAGCTTACTAGAAATTTGAGGTCAAATGGGAATTCGACAAGGAGTGCTCAGGTGAGTCAGAAAACCACTTCATGACCTTCGCCACCCCTGAATACCTGTAAATGAGCTTTCGAGAAGCCTCTTTTTAATCCTAGGGTAATTTCATTTAAACGTTGATGAATTCCTTGATTTATCACAAGAATATATTATTTTTTGTTTAAATAGAAAGTCTACAACATCACCTGTCTGCTTCAGTACTCCAATAGATGCAATATGATTCGAAAGGCTTGAATAATTCCGTGTTCCTTTTCTTACCCATCGTTCAGATAGCCGTCTACAATGCAGTACAGCATCTGTGATTTAAAACAAAGTGCAACATTAACAAGTATACTATGGATTCCTATACGTTAGCTGGGTTTTTTGGTTTATTAACATTTCATCTTTCCCTAGAACATGTATCTATTGATTCATCATTTTCTTTGATATCTTCGTGTCATTTAAATCCTTGAATATTTAGCATATTGTCTCTCGTTTAAGATGTTACGTCTTCTTCGTCTATTGAAGGAAGATGAAGGAACCATTTTATTTATAAACGGATGGTTTCGACATCCGTAAATGGTTCTCTAGCACATTAATATATGATCTGTATTTATATCATCAATGTATCCATGTTCCATATTCACTGATAATTTTTATGGTTCTCCACATTTTATGAAGAATGACAGTGACGTAAAGAAAAATCGTGCATGGCTAGTTCAAAGTTGCATTTCTAAAACAAAAGCGTTCATCGTAATGACACCTTTTTAGATATGGTTTGTTACATTCAGTTATATGAAAACATTATTCTCGCACGGAATTGAAAAAACAAACGAATATGAGTTTTTCGCCTTGGATTTTGTGTATGACAGAAGACCACGACCTAAAGTTACTCAAACATGATGCCATGCTTTTTTATTAAAAATATATTGGAATCTTTAAAAAACGAACAAAACACTTTTACATGTAATTTTAAACAGTGTTATTTTAATGACACAATGAAACAGTAATCTTGAAAAGATGTGGCGTTTATACATGCAAGTATTTTTATACTTTCCCTTTGCTTCTCAACAGATTACTATTGATGGTGGTGATGATGATGATGATAATGATGATAATAGTGGAGATAAATATATTGATGAAATTAGATTGATCATCAGTGTTTTCTTAAGGTCTATTGCTTAATATTTTCTTAAGTATCGCTGGCTACCTGATAAATTAGATAAATGCACAGTTGTAGCAGTAAAAGCAAAGGTAGCCTAATACTCTATTCAGAGCGTAGGATATGTAATGTGGAAGACAATCACATGTCCTGAGCCATGGCATGCTGAGGTAACGTAGGCAGTTCCTCTCCTCGCCACGTTATCCTTCCCCAGCTAATGCCAAGTGACCATTATGCTGCTGGCTTCGCAGTAGGAGTTTTGAGATTGATGGCCGAGGTTGGACTCGAACCTTCAACCCTCTTCTTCTTAGACCAGCTCTGTACCAATTGAGCTAACTTGCCTCCTGTTGCAATAGTGGCTTCATAAATTTTCATATTGGAGACTTTGGTATGAAAGGCGAATCATACTCGGATATTGATAACAAAAGACAAGATCAACTTAAAGTAATGATAGCCATAGTAGTTGCTGCAGCTGACGATAAGGGAGTGTGGTAAGATACTAGATGAAATATTGTAAGTGCTCCAGCATCTAATTTTTGATTCAAATAGAATATAAGTTGATGTATAGAGTCACGGACAGCAAATTTAGGTTTAAGTTATAAACATAACGTTACCTTAACAATTTAATCTTCTTAGCTTTTAAGTAGCTAATAAGCTTTAATAAGCTTTTCGCTATTGCGTGGAGTTCTAATTTTTTTATACATTTGTAACTACTTTAACGTAAACAATTATCAGAAGGAGATTTCTTAAAATTCCCATAAACACCCTACTGTACATGCGTGAACTATACAATTTGCTTACAAGAAATATGGCAAACAACAGCTATAAAGTCTTTCGAAAATGGGCAGCCATTTGATAATAATAACCTATCACCAACCAAATCTTACAACTACTACTACAGAACATGGGTGTACCTCAGGGCTTTATGCTTTGTAGTTTGCAGATTTACACAGATGGTAATTAAGTTTATTGAGATTTTGACTCATTAAGTTTTTCTTTTAAAGTACATGCATTAGTTTCTTTTTAAATCTTCCATAATAACTTTATTTATATTATAAAATTTTATCTATTCAAAGTATGATTTCTTATACTGATAGTAAAAGTTTTCTAATCAAATTGTACATGTGAAGAAATCTAAAACGAATGGGAAGGCTGAAGTACAATTCCAGATGAAAATGGTCTGTAGACTGGTACTGAAATATGATATAAATAAAAATGAATCAGTCAAAACGGAGAGGAAATATTGCAATATATTTTGTCTACTGTGATCCCCAATGCAAAACACATTACAGTGCTTCTTCTCCATTGAGACTGATTCAGGTCTTCCCTCACATTTTGTTTTTCCGAGCTAGTGTACCGACAAAAAATTTCTTTGCTATAATCTTTGGCCGTAATTGTTACCTTCAATGTTCTTAAAATTTACTTGTTCTTCAAAAATGGCTTTTTGAAGTTTGATCAATTCGAAAACAATTTGTGTCCCATCTCCTATATGTTCAAAATATTTACATAAAAGGTTTTTTATTTCTATAGTATTAATCAGAGGAAATATTAGGTCTAAACTAAGTAAAGATGTTGATCTACTATCCTTGACGAAACGTTGACTGCTACTGTACACTGTATTCTGTACCTATAGCATAAATTGTGAAATATCGAAACGTAAAACGTTTCGTATCACCTCTTAGAATCCCACAGTAACGATATCCCAAAGACTTGTCAGGGGACGGAGCAAAGTTATTGAGCATAACAGAAATTTGAAGCACCAGAGTTATTAAAACTTTAAACATATGAAAAATAACTACTGTATTTGTAGGGGCCAGTGATGCTCTTGCACCTCAATGCCCATGTCCATTTTTCACATTTTGTTTTATGTTTTAAATCTTCTGTTCTGTTTTAATTCAATAAGCAATAATATTCGCAATTGAATGCAGTGTTTGGTTATCCCAAGGACCAAATGCACAAAGATGTAAGCAAAATTAAAAATCTCATTAAAATATACCAGTTGTTCGGATTGCTGTTTGCTACTATTAATAACGTATGAAAAGGTAATGGTCTGAGAGATAAGAAAGTGGGTAAAGCTTATACCTCTCATGTAAATTAAAGATTGAGAAAAAGTTGAAAAAGAAACAAGAAGGATTACGTATACAAATCATCGGTTACAAAGACAAAATGGTATTTTCCACAGATAAGATAGAAAGTAATGATAACAACAACAATAACATATATATGAGTGTATATATATATGATTAACTATACAAATATATATATATATCTCTTTATATATGTATGAGTATACATAAGCTATTCCCTTTTTCGCTACGTACAATTCCCACTGTTTTTCAGCTCTTGCATCACTTTGAACAGGACAGTGGGATTAATGGAGAACGTTTATTAAAACGAAACAAAAACTAACTTACATCGTTGATAACAACAACAACAACAACAATAAAAATAATAATAATACTTTTTGAAAGCGTATTTATTTATTGATAAAGAAAAGCAATACAGCCGGATATTCATAAATGGTAGACATATCCAAACCACTTATAATACATACTGTGACTTTAGTAAGACAAAAACAGCAACAAAAAACCCACAAAAACGCCCCACAAAATAAACAATCAACCAAATACAAACAACAAACAATGATAATAATGATAATACGGATAATAGAACTACTCTCTTACAAGTAAAACGCATTCCCTCTATATTTTCTAAAAAACGAAAAAGCAACTTTGAAGTTAAATATACATAACCCTTAATCACAGAATTCAGTGTCCACTGCATTTTATTAGATATTTAAATATTAATGGTTTTTATGAACGTTTTGATAACTCACAAAGGCGAAATTTAAATATTCAAAGATTCTGTTACACGTCACTTGCGTCTATTTCCACGCACATCTGAGGTAAAGGAAACGACATAAGTTGGGATTTTATCACGCTATTGGTTTAGTTCGTTAGAGATATAAATTAGCGTCTCTTTGGTTACAAATTGCTTGATCCTCCCTCGGTTATAGAATTGTACAAGCTTTTAAAGTTTCAAAATGATCTTGATAGTGATGTTTAACAAAACCAAGTTGGGCTGGAATTGTCAATTGCAGTTTCTATTCAGCGTTACTGGTATTGCGATTTCCATTATGTCTGTTGCATGACGAGGTCTACCTTGGCAAGGTAGATCATACAGAGGCTACTAAATTTATAAACTATATTTACCTTCGTAAAGCGATAATTTAACTGCATCAAAGCAAATCTGTATCAACGTAGCCTATGGAGGAGCATTCTGAGAGGATAAAGTTGAAGTGACGGGAAATTAGCTCATTTTTATGAATTATTGTGATCGTTTGTTGGAGCTTTGTACAGATACAATGTATCATTTAACGTATCAATGTATCATCTAACGTAGCTTATGAAGGCACATCGTGACAATTGATATCATCCTACGTTCTTGTTCTATGACATCAGATGAGCTCTTCTGCAATTTCAAATAACGTCGATATCAAGTCATTGTAAATGCGGTTTTGCTTGTATGCAGAGGATTGAGGTGTGGTTTGCAATCACTCTAAGAACTCGATAAAGAAAAAGCAAATGGTTTTACAAACAGTTCGAGATGAAGAGAGAAGCACTACAGGCACGCGTCTTCTAAGGTCTAGAAATGAACAAAAAGTGTCCTCGTTTTATTTAGGAAGTGATAGGTTTGCTTCCTCCTGTTATAGATAAAAAGTTGTGGGAAATTTATAGAGCGCGAAACAATCAGCGCTACGATAGTAAGAGTTGCACAAATGGAATAATCACAAAAATCGATACAGGAAGACACGTAATTTTTGTTAACTTCATTGCAAAAATACTTGATAGTCACAGCTATGTTTGGTACATCTGATATTTGTGCCACAAAGATGATATTTGTTCTGATATCATTTTATCAGCCTCTATATGAAATTTTTTGGTATATTGATAACATGGAAATTTCAAGGTAAGCCACAGAACAACAGAGAAAAGTTATCACGAAGGGTATAGACTGAATCTTCTTGAATTCTGCAAGTTGATCATACATTATCTTATAGAACAACAGTCATCTTAAATGGTTTCATCAGTAAGCTATCTTACATTAGTTGTATTAGAAACGGCGTAGAAACAATGCCGAGATTGCTCGTTGAAACCAAATTCTTGCATTTTTCATTAGATTTAAAAACAATCATTGAAATTAACAAACAAATCCGAAACCTCAAGATTGAGGGCTGAAAGGTAAACGAAAACTTCCTCTTCTTGCGTGAAAAAAAATTGAAACATGTCCGTATTACTTGCATTGCCTCCTTATAAATATTATAACTATTAAATATGTGGAGAAGCTCTGATAAAATTCGTTGATAAGGTGACAAAGGCATAACATCGGAAATATATGTACGTTATTTACTATCAGTTGCATTTTAACTTTCACTTGTAGACAATCCAATATGTGGTCCCTGCGATGTTTTAGTACAGGGTCTTTGTTAGACCCCAAGGGTAGGAAAACCACAGTCCTGTTCATGACAAATAAAACGCCTTTGAAGAAGGCGCTTTATGGTAATGTTTTGTCCTGCATTCCTTCATGCCAGTATATCATGGTCAATAATAACGTCAATAAAGATCGTCCCACAGACTAGAGAACACAGAGTTGGCATATCCAGAAAAAGAAGAGCATTAATTTTTAATGGCTTTTTGTAGTTTGCATCTGCAAGATTCGGGTATTTGTGTAAATAAAGAGATCATCGATAAACTAATTGGAAATTTATTGGTAGATAATTCGTTCTTAATATGATCGACGAATTGTCGGAAAATATGGGCTATGTTGACGATTTGTTTGACGTAATGGGCTTCCTGGAAGGCCTACCCGACAGTGTTTTCATTGATGATGACACGTGAGTATTCAATAGAGAGTTTGTCTAAATAAGCAATTCTAGCATGCAATGCAAAAATATCAGATTTAACAGCTATTTGTGATGTTTGTCTTATAACATGTTTAACACGACGTTGACAGCTTCTGCTATTTCTATTATGCACGCGTGAGCACATTGCTGCCGACATTCAAGGAGAATGTCCCACAGCTAACATTAAAGGTTGTTGTCATAATACATCAAGACTGACCTTCGTCATTTTATCTATGCCGTGCTCTACAGCATCAAATGTGATACAAGTGTTAGATACATGAGGATACATTTGTTTGCAACTTTAATAGCCTATAGCTCTTAATAATAGTTTGCTCAAAAGAGAAGCAATGACATATCCTTCACAATTGGTATCATCAGCAATGGTTTTTTCCAACCAGAGGTTTGTCTACGTACGCAAAAGATTCCATTGCAAACGAAAGTGAATTTGCGCCACATTTCCAAAACACGGTATCATAGCATATGCATAGTAAGATAATTAAGCAGTGAGGGAAGAGGGAAGATTCTACCTTTAATAATAATGCACCTGTAACAGTGCCTGTTGCTCCTCTTTCTATTTAACGTGTACAAAGTTGCTTCATCCTAGGAACAATAAATAATATTACATCATAATTTTCCTATCCATGATCAGCAGAAGGAGCAACAGCACATTTTCTGAAATAGCACTATAACCATTTTACATAACAATGCAACAACAGTGCATTTTTGCTGTAGTTAAAGTGTAGTACAGGGTTGCTGTATCTGTGTAACACGATTTGCCATTGAAAGATTTGTTTATGTATTAAGTGATCCCAGCCTTGCAAAGACACTCTTTTCACAACCAGCAAGTATGAGTGGGAGAAGAACTGATTTTAACAGAGATGGGCTTGCAAATCCAATGCTGACACGTCTACTTGTTTTTTAGTAAGTGTTTATGAAATTGCACAAGACCAGCACAAGATTTAAAGCGGCTTTAGTTGGAATTGCATGATCTTTGTTAGCCATAAACTACTAAAAGCAAAATCTCAATTTTTTCCAAAGCAGCACCGGCCCCTAAAAGGGAGGGTACCAAGAGAAGTTAACATTGGAGAAGAAAGCCCCCTTTTAACATATCAAGCTTGTTGAAAGGCACAAGACAAAACGTTTTGCAGCAAATCTAAGCTAACAATTGATTATTCAACAAACTCTATGAAACCTTAATATCTTCACATATACCTATTGGGAAAAAAGACAATGCAGGACCACTTGCATAATTGCATTTTACGCGACCAGAGATGCAATATAAATAATTTTCCATAATACACCTGAGATGGATTTATGTCTAGAAATATAATTTCGTTTCAATAATTTTGTATTTGGAAAATTTAAAATTTGAAAGTTGTTCAAAGGAAAAGGGTATTACCACCTTGATTAGCGTCCTGTGTTGTGATAAAAAAGTTGATAAAACTTCTCTTTCATCGATCATAAAGCTGAGTGAGAGAGAGGGGTGGGGGTGTTGGCAGATGGAACAACGATCTACCACCTGATGTCATACCTCCATTCCGTTCACCCGGTTAGTATGCTCGAGCTACGTACAGCCCCCTATTTTTTAAATTGTCAAACATTATTCTCAAAGGCGCTCAGACATCGTCTCCCTCTATTAAACGGAGGCAGCTTTGCGGTTGCTTCTCATTCTATGATTTTGTATCGATTCCCGAAGACTGTTACATTAGAAAAGTTTATGAATGATCCTTTTCTCTTTGTATCTGCAGACAAGGAGAAAGTATGACCGAATCAAAAGGAAGGGCGTTTGACTATCGACCAGGTACCATACACAATGATCCGAAGGTGTACCAGAGATTATTTCAAGAGCCTTATGCATCGACGTACTCCTCATTAGCTCGAGCAGTACCACGAGAGTACAGCCCAACATTTAATACATTTTCTGCACCACCAATGACGAACACCTCGGAAACAAGTAAAGTGTACCATCAAGAATCTTACAAAGCATCATATGTTACGTCTTCAACTCCCACCACTTGTGCTTCGACAGGTGCCAAAGGCAGTGTATCATCCTCATCTTGCCAAAGTGACACGAGTGACGATGGTAAGATGTTACGCTTTATCCTATAGCAATTTGTCATACAATGCATTACATTTTCTTTCTGTACTGTTTATCTTTACGTTTTGTGTTGTTGCAGTCGAGGAAGTAATGCATTGTTGTTGTGTTCTAACGCTGTATCCTTATTGGAGAATTTAACATAATCATGCTTTGTTCACGATGTGAACACGTAACAAGTGCACTATTTAACGATTAGACACTTGTTATATCTGGGATAACCGCAGCAAGGCTCAACGACAGGATCGCATAGCAGACAGTAACGAGGACAGAGTGCTACACAG
>JAAAKL020011192.1:0-13828 GCA_010016065.2 Carybdea cf. marsupialis auct. non (Linnaeus, 1758) | reverse complement strand
TAGGCAGTAAATCGATCATAAAGACAGATGTTTGTAGTGAACTAAGCGACTCATCATTATCAGTTTTTCTCTTGTAAGTGAATCTTCTGTTTTCCCTCTTAGGTCAAGGCAAAATGCTGAATGTTTGAATCAGTACAGTAAGTATTGTGAGTGAACTTTTAAGCAGAGGCTTTTCTTTCCATGGGATCATTCTAATTCGAAGTTTATATAGCTTGCATAAGGATGGTAATGAAACTAACATTGATTCAAACCTCAGGTAAATGTAGGGTGTCCTACACTTGGAGAGACATTTGTAGCTGCATACAGAGGGATCATACTGGAGTCATACTTTCCGCACTTCAGTTTATTTTAAGATTTATCATAATTTAGAGATGTTTCACATACATCAAGCTTGGGAAGAAGGGGCAGTCCCTGCGTCAATCCAACCTTTGTACAAGGCAGTTAACTGCAGTATCTTATTAAGACCTAAAAACAGGACGTGGTGGCTAAGGTAAGAAATTCTGCCATTGTATGGGCATTACTGATCTGACCTCAACACAGTGTAACACCGCCTTAACAGCTAGTGATTGAAAGCTTGTAAGGACATTTTCTAAGGGCAAACGTTGCTCCATAGTCTCCAAATTTGCACATATGATAGTATACAACAGATAGAAACATCCTATGCAAAAAGATCTAAAGTTTTACGCATACTTTTCTTAACCAAAGTTAACAGATTTGGGGTCCCTCAGATTGAGTTGACAGATCTGTTAACATTTCTGTTGAACGTGACTCAAGCTGTAACAGATCATGATGTAATGGCCTCTAGTTAACAGATCTGTAACACTAACATCGGTGATCACACGGTGTTTGTGTTGAGGTCAAAATTTGATGTTAATGGAACAGATCTATAACAGATCTGTTACACTAACACATAACACACACCGAATTTTGACCTCACTCATTGTGTAGCCAATGGGTACAATCATGCTATTACCCTTCATTCAAACTACAATAGTACACTAACTGCCTAGATATATTGTTGTTGTTCATAAACCATAGATATTTAAACACATTTATTCAGAATCGTTGAAAGTTAAGAATGTTGATTAAGTGGATATCACATACATACTTGACGGAAACTTTCATAAACAAGATATATAAACATGACTGTGTTCAATTAGTACAGTACAGATCTTCAAAAGCTTGTTCCAAAATGGTACTTTCCCCACTGTATATCAATAAAAGGCATAAGAATAGTCACTCAGTATGCTAAGCCTCTCCATGAGTTTTCTGCTTTTATTCTTAAAACTAACAGAAATTTCTATGCTATCAGTATCTTCCCTTGGACTTCCCACTTTTAAATCTAATTTCAGTCACCTTTTTTTTTGGAAACCTCTAATTTTTGTCTGGATCTATTTTTCTGTTTACTTTCTATTTCTACTTCTTTGAAAGCAACTCAATACCTTGAAGTGGCAACCCTGTCTTGTAGTGAGTAAAGGATTTTTTAAAAGTCTGTGCTTCAGTAACAGCAGTTATGAGAGTTTTTTGTAGAAAGCTATAATATATATTATCATTGCTCCTGTTTATGAGCACAACTGTTACCTTGCTCCACAAATTTGTTGTTTGTGACACATAGCCAAAATTTTGTATCAATGCAGAGCAATAAATTCTGTCATGATCTAATAATCATCATCATTCACAGAAGTTGAATTTTCAAAGTTGTAAAACATCTGCTATCAATCAGTTCAACAATTTTTACTGTCAAATCATCACATAATAGAGCCCATCTTAGGCAACAATTCATGGATTTACTGTGGCTAAGGTCACCTACAATTGTTGACAAAAAGTTAAAGTTTGTTTTCTCATACCTACCTGGGAGAAGTTACTCAATTTAGAAACTATAAGAAGACTAAATCTAAACGAAACACAAATTACTGCAGAAACCAGTTTGTTTATAATATACTTAAAATACACATTTTACCATTGTAAACTGTGACGTTTCTGTTCCTGAGCTAAACCTCAATTCCAAAATCTCATCAGGGCAGTAGCAAAAATTGTCCTAAAGCTGTGAAAGCTAAATCAATACATACATCAAATTTGCTACTTTCTCTGTGAATAAGAAACTGACCAAGAAACCATGTAAAACATGTTAGAACAATAGCATTGCCTTGCTTTAATTGATGTTTTGATAAAATACGATATTTTGATAAAATATGATATTTACTTAACTTGCTTTGCTATACAGATTTTGCACCAAATTACACAAATGTGACATGGCTATTGGGGAACATATGTGGTTTTATGGTGTACCATAATATGTAAGCTAGCAAACACCAAACAAATATAATACAAATATAGAAAACTCCAATATATCTAAATACATAAATGGCTACCATCCAGGGGAGTCTAAATTTAAAGTTAGTTTACATAGATTGCTTTAGGATCAAATGAGTAGGCAGATTTTGGGGGTATGCAGAAAACATCAAAATAATTTGATTCAGTCACTAGAAATTACCATCTTACTACTTGCAGATATGCATGAGAACAACCATTATATTGGCAAATAACCTTTGAGAGAAACATTACTACTCCTAAATACTTGTGGTAAGGGAGAGGTCTGTAACAACAACAGTTTTTGAGTCATTTTTTCATTGTCAGACAAAGAATGCTGCAGAGAATAGTCAAGCAATTCACCCATTGACATCAAATTTGAAATTCTTCGATAAATAGCAAACAAATTAAATCAACATAAATGATCAGAAATCAATACATAAAGTTCACCCTGACATGTAAGTAATCATTCACACTGAGAAAGTTTACAAACACAAAAAAATTCACATGCATTATTACAAAAAACAGGACTATCAACTGATAGTTGGAAATACAGATATGACTTCTTATTGACAAAGTTTTACATATTTCACAAGGGCAACAAATAGAAATTGGCCTACCAATCAGGTCACAAGAACAGCTAACAAAGAAGTCTTGTGAAATCAAGGTAATGGACTTTTGCACAGTGAAACAAAATACCAAGCCTGGATAAAAATTGTCAAAATGTACCAGTTCTCTCTTTGGCACTGCTTTCCTTAACCATGCAGAAGGGTCACCTGCCTAGCTCTTAACTAGTGAAGATATTGTCTTCTATAAAGAAATGTTTAGACAATCTGCTGACAACAAACCCTCTCTCAGATATCACTTAAATAGCCATGGAAAGAAGCTTGCCCTTAACAAGCTGTAGTGGAAGGTTTCATCACCAGTCTGGTGTCTTTGGCCTAAACAGTGTAACTAAAGCAACTCTGTATTCAGGGTGCTTTCCTCTTACTTATGATCTTGACACTTTTAAATTTAATGTCAATTGCCATCTTCCTGGAAAACTTTAATGTGGATTTTTTTGCTTGTAATTACATCTATTATTCTGTTTACTTTTTATTTCTAGTTCTTTCAAAGTAACTCAATGCCTTGACGTGGCAACCCTGCCTTGTATTCAGTGAGGGATATAAAAGACAACAACAAAAAACAAATGAAACTCTAGGCATTTTAAACATTTAGAACTAATGCTTCTTAAAGCCCTTTGTCAGTATGACTATAATTAATGGGGACAAACATTTTGCATGAATTTAGGATATAAAAACAACAAAGATACCAAGTACCGTTACCATGAATTGTGCTTAGTAACAGATTTACTTTGCCAAACGTTCTTGCTATAAACTGGTGACAACAATCTTCTGAAGTGATGGTAGAACAATTTCACATCAAATATAGTAAATGGAAGGATGAAAACACGTTGTTGCAAGAACACATGAATAAACGGGGAGTTTTTGCTCACTCATGTCATTGGAAAATATTTAAATTGTAAACAATCCTTTTTGTAGAGAAAGCTCCAGCTCCTTTGCTTTGATATATCATGCTTTTAGAGTGGCAAAATGAAATGGGGAATGTGCCTTTGCTAGAACCTTGAAGGAATACTTTCAAAGTTGCCAATACAAGACCGGTTTACAATCAAATATTTGTTGATTGCACAGTCACTGCTACAATGACATTTAAAGTATAGATGGATTTAATCAAGCAAAAATTAACAATCACAATTATAGTGCATTTTTGAAAATTTTGCACATTCCACACACCCTTAATCTACGTAGACTACCACATATCTACCCCTTATCTGATTACAACACAACTCTTTTTATTATATTTATGGTGCTAAAACATTCCTAGTGACCATTTCAAATTTCTAACTTTTAAAGCAATACTTTTCAAAAACATGAGGTAACAGTAAACAGACAGTCAACAAAACAAAATGTGTTGATGAAAACTGAATTTTAAAATGATTTACAATAATCCCCAATTGTGTCATCAGCCCCTTTTTTCTATCATAATTCTAGCAGTTCCCAAGTCATTTCAAGAGATTTATAGATCACCTACCCTGCTTATTCTACCTCATTTAGTTAAACACAACATAATGGGCCTATATTGCAACTAATATGGCTTTAATGAAAGTGGATGAAGCTGGGGGTTCTATCATAAGTAGACTTCAAATATGAAATCAAGAAGCACATGGGTACTTGTCATTCAAAAGCTCATACATTTAGAAAGGAAAATATGTCCAGATATGTCAAGACTATGTTTGGCTTGAATTGGGTTATGGTATGGGATCAAAAATTTCAAGTTGAACACAACTTATTGATTTCTCTTGAATAAATAGTACTGTGATGAAAGCATATCTGAAGCAACGAGACAAGTTTTTGACAAAAATGCGTTGTTGAGAATTAGCAATAACTGTCCCTTAAAACAAGAGGTTCAATCAGGAACAGCATAAAACTCATGGTAACAAAGGCATACTTAAATAGCAACAGGCCAGTATACTTTCACGTGAAACAGTCAACTTGAATTCAAAAGCTAAGAGTGTAAATCAATCTTCCCTGTAGTTCCTGCTAAAATGATAATTTGGTTTAAGAAAATATGCCTCTAAAGGCTGCTACTGACAATGTACAAAAAGCACCCAATTTGTTTCTTGGCAAATCGACTCCTCCCTCCTGAATCAATACTGTCATTCCATTCTAAATATCGCCAGTTCATGAAGTCCCAAGGGCAGATAAACTGCAATAAGATGTAAGATGCATAATTTAACCTCTACTATCCTAGTAAAACTATTTCAAATGTACAGACTGCTACACCAAATAGCATACTTTTCAATGATACACTTCATTTTGGTGGCATATTTAGGACATAGCAAAAGAAAATAAAAAAGTAATAAAATTCAATCCCAAAGCATGTTAACTCTTTTCTTGCTTATCAGGAAACTTTCAAAATTTAACATTTTTGTTGGGATGAGAAAGTACTACAAGAATCAACTGTGAAACCTCAGCAATACAGTTCCAATACTATAGCTCAGTGGGTGATCTCACCATGCAGCATTGTTTGTCACTCCTCTTTTATATTTAAAGAATGATGATTATGAGTATTGTGCACAAGAACAGTTGATCATGCTTTTATCATGAAATCCACAAAAGCTTTTGTATTCTGCACTGCAAGTATGGCTATTACAGCATTTGAAGTTGGGAGACATTGCAGTGTACAAAGAATACTCGTATTCTGGTTACATAGTGTTGGTTATAACAGATCAGCCCTGTTAAGAAACTATTTCTCACTGCTATTCCATCATTACAAACTTTTCTTTATCTGGGTGCCAAATTTACCATACTTACTCTCCTTGACATGCCCTTTTGTTGCAATACACATCTGCACAAACCACAGATAAATAATCTTCCTAGTTCCTATGCAGAAAAATTTCTAGTGCGTGAAGAATTGTACATGCAGTTACACAAATTAAGAAACAGCAAAATGAGTGATTTTCTTGGATCTGCTATTGAACCAAACCTCTTACTTCCAGCTTACTACCAGAACACAATCAACAAGATGATGCAAAGTAAAGTTAATCTTTCTGGTTTAAACAATAATTAAACTTCTATAATTCATTATTCCTATCTTAGACCAAACACTGAGTCAGATACTTTTATGACAAATGCTACTTTAGTGGTAAGAAAAAGAACATCAGCATAAATTCACACTTAAAGAAAAAAATATTAAAAATAAGAAAAAATATGCAAAACACACAAACACACAAAAAAGAACTAAGATATCATCCAAAATATGAGCTCCAGTATTGCACATATGATTGTACACAAATTTTGCAAATCTTGAGTTCCAATTGCCTTTTTTCTTTACTTTTGTCCGCTAATATGTCCTCATGTCAATAGCATCTGTGATATCAATGATAGTGCCAATGAATAAGGAACACCATAACAAAAAGCCAAAAGTTGGTTACAAATTATTATGTCATAAATAGTCTGAATTGCAACTGTATACATCTACCAACAGCTCACTTCCATGTTTATCAAGTTGATACAGAGTATCAAGAAATAAGCAAACAAACTTGCTATTAATGCTTCCAGTAATTCTTTCTTGGTCAAAAAAATCGATTTCAATGTTATTATAGAAATGGTCAGACAGCACCACAACTTTCCATCTCTTTGAGATTAGCAATAGTTCTTAGAATCATGTGCTCCTATTCTTTTAACAATTTTCCTGCCTTGAAAGGAAACAAATATTTTGGACTTAAGACTCTTTTATGCCATACATTACCAATCCAGTAGTGCATTCACTGCTTTGTCTTCTATTTTAATACATCAATATAAATTAACACGTCGGTGCTAACCAATACTTAGGGAGAAATTCAGACCTTATCTAATGGATGAAGATCTAAATTTTTCAAATAGATAATGAATTCCTTCCACATTGGTGTAGGCTATTTTACAATGTTAAATGCACGTGTATCTATCCCTTATTGTGGATAAGGTCTCAGTGGGTAAATGTATGCAATTAGAAAACTTAACAAGATTAGCGAGCTAACATTTGAACAACTGCACAACCTTAAAATGAAACCCTAATTCCTAAACCTTTTCTTGGCCATTTTCTTATTAGCTGTATACTATCAAGACTTGACTTAACTTTGGTTCATCACAGAGACTGGATATCCTTTCACAATGACTGGAAAGATTCACTGATGTCATGTTTTAACATTTGATATACCAGTCACTCTAATCGGTGTGATATCCAAGATGGCAGATGACTACCGTGCAGCATAAATAAGGGTATTACTGAATATACCTAAGAATATCAACTTCGAGTACCGGAACGAACTGATATAATGGAGCGTCGTAGTTTACAGCAGCGAACGGTTGGGCTTTCTGTTTACTACTTAACTAACAATCCAGTGGCCCCTTGATAACTGGACAACAAGAGCCAATAAAGGAAACTACAGGGACGGTCCTTTGTTTTATAAACATGCGAAACTTCCTGTAGTATAAAAGTGGCAATTCT
Source organism: Carybdea cf. marsupialis auct. non (Linnaeus, 1758) (assembly GCA_010016065.2). Taxonomy (NCBI): domain Eukaryota; kingdom Metazoa; phylum Cnidaria; class Cubozoa; order Carybdeida; family Carybdeidae; genus Carybdea; species Carybdea cf. marsupialis auct. non (Linnaeus, 1758). The sequence continues at coordinate 6,469 of JAAAKL020011192.1, read as the reverse complement.
TGTTTGTGATCCAGCCTTATGGTTCTTCTTTGATATCTCGTTCATCAATATTATCTATACTATCAATCATTTAAACGCAAAACAGTTAAGGATTCTGGTTCACCAATGAAATCTTTGTCAAGGTCTAACTGATAAAGTGGATATCTGTATAACCTACTGTGTCCAACGGCCTGTAAATTTATCCATTCGCCAATTGCCATGTCACACTCAGCCCGAGAAACAAGAAACCGTTAATCAGATACTTTATATTCTGTCATAACATAAACCTGGTCACCGTTGAAGATGTACTTCACAACACAGAACGAATAACGTTGGGAAATGATTTTCTCTCCTTTCAATAAAAGGCCTTAGGTGGTTTCTAACGAAGTATTAACACAAGCGCTAACGGATAGGATAATAGATAAGAAATTCGAGGTTCCGCCTGTCTTTAAAACACTGCAGCAAGAACACCGGTTATCTTGCACAGTTTTCCTAATGATCTCGGAACATCATTGTGACGGAAATCAGAAAGTGTAGCTCGATGCAATGAACTAGTTTTAGTTTCGAGTGAATGAAAGGACAAATACTGTAGAATCGTCTTGGGAATCGCACTTGCCACTTGACAAACTCATGTGAAACAGTCCCTACTATTAGGTCACTTGTAGTTTGCTTGTTTGTTTTTCATAGGGGAAGGAAAAACAGCATGGAGAAGACCTGAAGCGAACTTAGAACTGCAAGGTACTTGAAAACAAACCTGGGTGCCTGAACGTAACTGAGCAATGACCCTTTTAACTGAACTCTTACTAGATTTAGCTGGATGTCCAGAATAGCATCTGGCAGGGAAATGCTCCACAACTGGGCAAGAAGGCAAATCGACATGTTCAGATCAATGATACTGATAAATCGGCATTACAGGATTTGCAAGAGGCGAAAATATCCAGTTGACAGAATAATAAGTCCAGCTGACGGAAACACTTTGAGAGCTGAACTTTGTGGCATTATCCGACACCATGCCCAGGCCTCGCCTTCGCTGTAATTGCTAAGTAGAGTGGCCTGCAATGCTGTATTGCATGTTAGAAAACCGTATTTTATCAACTAAAATGCCAAATATTTACCTGTAATGGGTGCTTCCATGTCCAGCATTGTTTTTTCTTGCCGGAGTAAATTCGCTCCTTCATTTATTATCCTGAGAGCCACGTCTTCTTCAAGCCTACCCTCAAGAATAAAATGTGCTTTTATAACATCCGTTCTTGGTTTACCATCAGAATCGTACACCTCCTTCATCGTCAACCTATGCGTTGGAGGCATCGGTACATCTTGAATAGAAAGAAGTATAAAAGAAATTACTCGATGTTAAACTTCCATTGAGGTGAACAGCTTATGTATAACAACAAGCCCGGGTTATCATGCAGCAATCACTGGGCGTACGAACGATGCATAATGAGAGACATACTAACGTTTTAAAACTCTGTCCTTGGTCTGTGCTTTTCCTTCGGGGGCAGACATTATTCTAGATGAATTTAACGTAATACTACAACTACAAGAAGTAACGGCAGGAACGAAAAATTCAAAGGATGAACTTGATATCAAATAACACCACCATCTATCAAATTTTAATATGGCAGCCAAAGTTTCGTTCGCTATCTCTCAGAAACTGGGATTCTGCCTCCCTTTGTTATGACGCAGTGCTGAGCCGCGCCTGCGCAAAGAGGGCTGTTGCTATGAAACATGGAAGGCGTCGGACATGGTCCGCGGTGAAGGGTATGATACAGGAGGCTTCAAGAGGAGTATTTCTTTTCTCACGATTAAATCGAATCAGGGTAATCAGCTAAATTTTATCAATGAAGAAGAGACGTTAAGTTGTATTTCTGTTTATCTCTCATAGAAATATAGTCTTAAGGAAATTAGGATGGAAATAAATTAAAACAGATACAGTGACAAGGAAATCACAAACATTTGCAACAATAAAACAATAAAGGCGATTTTCGAAAATTGAGCAATTGATCAACGTTTTTATGAAGTGACTCTGTATAGCAATTCTTGCGTTGACTGCCAATAGCTTTCAGAGCTAGTACTTCTATATAGGTGAGATTTCGGAAGACATCCTTCAAGTAGGCCCTAGACTATGAAATATGTTAATCACATCAAACACATTCCTTCAATATCCTCAAAAAAGTCAAAACAAACGAATTGTAAAACAAGCAATGAGTACAAAATCAACTAGGGAACCTTCCCCCTTTAATTTAACAATTTGGGACCGATTGAGGAAAATCAATGGTTTATGAGATGAAGGTGAAAAAGAGATTTTGCTTCAAAGAAGCAGGGAGATATGCTATGAAGAGAGGTAATCTGGAGCAGATGGGGGGAGCTGAGGTCCCCAAAATTGCATAGGGGCAACATATATTGCATAAGGGCAATATATAAGAGTCTAGCCACGAAGGAGTGAGTTCAAGGAACGTAAAGCTTACAAAAACTGAAGGATAGCGTGCTCTGAAATATCTTTTCCCTTGTTATCAGTCTACAATAGAAAGAAATCAATAATAATAATAATAATGATAATATATGCACCCCCAACAAGGAAATTGGGGCAGGTTACAGTACTGAAAACTCATAAAACCCCAAATAAAGGTGAGCACTCGACATTCCATGGCACCTCCATGGTAGGCTTATGCGTCGTTGATACTATATTGTTAGAAGTTAGGAAACACTGAGTCTTAGGTCAAGAAGTGCATCATATCTGTAAAGCAAAAGGTATTCATAGTTTGATCTGTCTTTTAAATCGATTTCTTTTCCATAAAAGTATGCTATTCATACCAAACATATTTTGCACAGCAGTTCCTTATCTAAATGCTCTGAGTTCAGGGAAAAAAGTTGTATGATGAGTTGATAATTAAGTAAGAGTTAATGAGGCAGAGAGTATAGCATATGCAATAAGTATGAGATTGAATACCATCGAGGCACGTTTCACATGCAAGGGAAAGTAAGTGAGCCATAGCCCAGTGGCCCTCCCCTAAATAAGCCACTATAAATATACTTTTTTAAAAAAAAATTACTGCGTCCAAAATCATAGCGAGGCTCGGATTTGCAAAACATTGAGCATCCTTCTAAGCATATTCCAATGTCAGGACAAAATTGGAGTCTAAAAAGATCGGTAAATTAAGAGGTGAGAGTAAAGGCAAGTCCTTTAATGAAGCTTGCCATTAAACTAAGATAATAACTCAGTTAATTTGAATATAGAAGAAATAGAGCAAAACTAACATATTTGTAATTGTAAGTAAGGAAATTTCACGATATATATCATCTAAAACCATAGAGTTACCTTGCTGAAAACAGTAGCGAGTTGATGAGGCAAATACGTTGAAAACTTTCGTCACTGTTACGAATATGTATAATAAATCTAGATCCCACCTCAGTTTCAGTTTCGTTTCGTTAGCATTAGAGATAGTTTCGAAACCAAGCCAGCATGCGAAACTTTAGCGCGTGGGAAGTCACATGCTGCATGATAATGTATCAATAATACAATTGTTTAGTAATATATAAATATGATGATCCATGTATTTAGAAGGCAAGTTCTACTTGGAGTGTACATAGACATGTTTTGATTGGTAAGATAAGGTGAAATTCTTATCTTCATGAGTCTTGTCAGGACTATGCTGTAGTCTCAGTTCGTGTGTTCGAGTCGGTCATCGTAACAGTCACCTTTTCAAGTTCATAAATTAAGCATTTTGATGAGCACTCGCAAATCTGTAATTTTCTAAGCATATTGAGGCCTAGATAAAACTTTGCATATGCTTTTAGAAAACATAATATTTGCTTATGCGAATACGCCGATGGTTTATTCGAAGATTTACGGTAAAGACTAGTTAACTCTCCTGTCCTGTTGCTGCTCCTGTCCATTAAGATAGATTTCATCCTTCAAAATGTGACATAGAACTCTTTAGATACAATAGAGATTGACGTCCTACAAATATATGGGTATTTTAGTTCTCTTATATATCTATATATACATATATAGATAAATAACTCAATAAACATATATATAAATATATATTTAACTTTATTAGACTTCACTATTATAGAATGCTAAAGGGAGAAAATAGCGAAAGAACTGTTTCACATAAAGTATCACTTCACAGCACAGAAATTTTTTCACCAAGAGAAAGTTGCTTTGTTGCTGTATTTTTTTCTGTAAATGAAGTTCTAAGTACAGCGGTAAAATTTAACCCATCTTGGCGACAAGGGATAAAAAATTCTCCCTTCTTACTAATAATACACATATATATAGTAAAATATCAATACTTTGTGCTATCTCTTCTCAATTTTTCTTTTCTTCATTTTTGATGTAGTTCCCTGCAATTATCCTTTGCTGTTCCCCTATCCCATCACGTGACTATACCTCTAACAAGAACAGCCTTCTACACATATGTAACTCATACGGTGATTGCACCCGTTCTTGAGGTCTTTATAACGTAGGGCTTAGGCGGCTTTGCTTATCAGGGTATAGCTATTGTGAAGTAGAGCCCAGGGCGCTATACTGATATTGATAAAACTCGAAGAGATATAGGAAGTCAATTTTCTTTTTAGTGAATTCTTAGTACAACTCTTTTCTACTAAGCTTGTGACTACACAAAGCACCCGATCTTCTGAGCGGAGCATCTCCATGAGCAAGTATGTCACTGTTACTCTATTCTCTGTGTGTTATCAATCAACATTGGACAATTTTATATCTTTCGTAAGTACAGAGTGTCATCTAAAAACAGTTGCATCTGCTCTTGTATAACAACATCTGGTATCATAGCTGATACTCAGTATTATGACTGATCTGCTATTTCAGTTGTTTTGATTAAAAATGTGTGCGTATCTTTTCTAAACGTTTTCAGTAGGCATTGGTCCCAACAAACCCTCTAGTTTACACCGAGATAGCTTTCCGCAAAGGATTTACAGTATAAAGCAGGATTGTACTATTTCCTTGAAGATAACACATGTATTAATGATACGTCACTCATATTGCAAAGCCAAGGCAACGATTCTAAAAGGGCACCCACCTTTGTTTATTCAATAGAACATATTCGATGGACTCGTTCATAACAATACTTTGACAAAATAGGGAGGCACGTGCCCCTGTCCTCTCCGCCTGATACGACCCTGTGTTTTTACAAGAACAAGTTCAACTGAAAGCAAACTCTTTTTGTCGACAACAGCTTTTGTTTGAGTATCTGAACTCATGAAGCATTGTGGTGCTTTTTACCACAAATTTTTGCAAAAGGCCAACCTTTTTAAAGTCCCACTTTATAAATTGTTCGTATGTAAAGTGAATAAAACCATATGGTTTCCATCAGAGATCATAAATATATAATCTTTGTTTTCATAAAAGTGCCTATATTCTCTGTTCAGTAGATCTGAAATCTTTCATCGTACCTCCGTTTTGCACCAGCCAAAAAAAGCAAAGGGAAACTAATGAGACCTACTCACGGGCTTCCCTGACCTACTTGCAATTCAACGAACACTTCCCCCTGTGTACCTTCCCACGGAATGAACGTCTTTCTTACTATTCCGTGAAAAGATGAGTGTACATAAATGAAGATGTCGGCTCTCTTTGTAGTACTGAAGCGTCATCTTATTGTGAAATTTCTTCTGCAAGCATCACATTTGGTGATCCCTACAAAAGTGTAATCTGGAACCATCAGTATTTGCATACTGTTGACAAATCAAATACGAGACACTGGTGTGACAATGGTTGCTAAGTTTGCAGGAACTATTGTTAGACGAGTGTCACGTGAGACATTAAGATTGCGCCCGTAATCTCTGACAAAGAAGATTATTATTCGCAACATGTGGATTGACAGAAAGATTATGCTACACATTGTTGTCTAACAATTAGGCACCAGCAGATAATTCTCTAGGGGTCATTCAATGATAGTCTATCTCATAAATCTACTTTTGAAGTTCTCCATTTTACGATCGAACGTATAAAGTACTTTAAGCACACAAAATGAAAAAAAAGACAAGATATTAAATATCACAAATCGAAATGTTCTCATAAGCATTTTGTTAGGATAGCATTACTTTGTAGCAGCACCAACAACCACCTATAACGAAATGTAACTATAACGGTCATATTTAATTTTCTTCGAGAAATTCTCTCAATAGATAAACTATATGATGGCAGAGCACTCCTTATTGAAGGCTGTTTCTTTTAATGTTTATTTCTATGCAAGTTCAGATATGGATTGTCATTTTATGATATGATTTTGTTTTCTTCTAGAGTTCTTGGCAAGCAAATTTCGTCACAGCGCCAGGTGGCCTAACGACAGCCGAGATCCCAAATAACCGTCGAGTAAAACTTCAAAGAGATGAGCCTAACATATAGACTCTGAAAACATCGGAGCAAATAAACTCTACAAGTCCAGCATAAAGTGCTAGAGAGCTCTAAAATACACACAGAAATCACTACTTTTTATACATATTCTAAGTTACTAAAATTAACAAT
>JAAAKL020011191.1:0-13829 GCA_010016065.2 Carybdea cf. marsupialis auct. non (Linnaeus, 1758) | reverse complement strand
ACACTTCTTGGAGGTTTAGACCTCCCTAGAGACTCACACTTGATGGGCATCCGCTTCCTTAGAAATAACTTGCCGTCCTTCTAATCTGTCTTTGATATGGTCACGCTTCTTATACAAACGCGCAAAATTAGAAAAATTAGAAAAACGGGGAAAATTAGATGAAACAGACTAATAAAGTTCAAAGAAAGTTTCGCTAGTAATTCAATGGTCTTTGGCGAAATGGTGTTAACGGCAAGAGGAGTTTGTAATGTTTCTGAATTTCCGATATTTGTTCAAGCATGTATCTTAGGTAGTGTAACCACAACCCACTCTGGTCGAGCTAGCACGCCCGGGCTCTATATCTTTTTCACATAAACGAATCGGCCTAGCTTTCCGACTTCTCCTCCAATTTATTTAAGATTTATTTAAAAAGAAGACTGTCTAAAAGTTTACTGGCAATTATATCTTACATGCCTCTATGAAGAGTCACCCACAAATAACTCAAATGGTCTGCGGGCAAAAACGGCAAAAACAAAGCAATTTTTGCTACAAATCATGTACGCAGCTCGTTCCTTATTACCTTTTAAACCAGCAAAAATGATGATCTCAGTTTTAACCAGTCGATGGTATTCAAAAAGTCAATTGTTTAACGGTGTTTGTGTACTATTATTACGTAGCTTTTAATAGTTAATAGATCCTCCTTCAATCCTGCCAGTTTTCATGCCTAAGTGACAATTATGTTAAGATTTAATATCTGTTATAAAGCTGAAGGACTAGTAGCTATTAATAAAAGAGTGCATGGCCTCTAAAGCCTATTGAAATCAAAGATTGCGGACTATGACAGCCGATAGCACAGTTGTTATTGCGTGGACTTTTGTATTGTTACGTGGACTCTTGGACTTTCTGAGCAAAAACTGTTACGAGAGAGGAATAAATGGATCTGTCTGGACACAATATTACCGTGCTCCATTTTAGGTCAATTTAGGTTTACATAAGCTCCCGAGGCCCTGAGCATCTACTTCACTTATGAACTTTGGTCAATTTTACCATAATGACTATCAACCCGAGTTCTGCAGCTGATGGTGTGCCTCCCTCGCCCCGCGCTTGCAGTCGCAAAAGAAAACGTTTCCTTTTTCACCGACTTAAGCTTTGACAATTGGATCTATACGTGCTCTCATAGCAATTCAGAGATTTTAAACTTACTTACATGCAAGTAGTCGAAATGGAAACTGGAAATTGAAACTGGAAGACAATAACATCAAAAAATAGTTTTTGTATCTAAAAGCTTCACGCCATTTCCATCAAGAAACAAATATCAATCGTATCTTTTGAGTAAGGAATTTGCAAGTGAAAATTTCTTCTCTTAAGAACTGCTTATTTTATAGTTTTGACATTTTGCTGACGGTAGCATTTACCTACTACGAGCGTAGATGTAATTATGGCAAAATTGAGTAACAGTTTCAATATATCGTTCCTGAAACAGCGTATCATTAATGCATGTTTTTTAGCCCTGTGAACTGCAAAATCTTGCGGATTGAAATACCGTGAAAGACTATTTTGCGGAATAGTTTAAGCATCAGCCTAGAGTGGAAGAACCTTGGGCTGATTTGAACGTGGAACACATTATTATCCAGATGTTCATGGCTTAGCTAGTCTTCTACAACGGCATGATCCTCAGGCATGCTGCTGTCATCGCATAATTGACCTCGTTAGCAAGAGTGAAGTAAACATCACTACCCACTGCAAAGAACGAACGCACATCATTTCACTTTTGATTGGTATTTGCTATTTGGATGTAGTAGCATGTCGACAAATATCATCAGTCGACCGAACAGACGTGGATCAACGTGCCTGACGATATGATGATATAACAATAAACGAATCAACCTATACAAACAATAAAATGGACGGGAAAGCTATTGACGTTTCGAACATACAGTTTTGAACAAAATCGTCGAAATAAAACTTTTTTCTTTTCGATCATACCCACCCAAAAATTACCTCCCGGGAACATCCCAGTCTTTATGCCATCCTTCCTCAGTTTTGAACCCTTTCTAAGACCTGAAAATATGAAATCTTGCAAAATAGATCGTCACGCAAACACAGCAGCTTGATATGGCTTTGCTACCTCTGCCCCCTCCCCGCTTCCCCGAAATGCCAATTGGAATGTACTATTCAATGCAGTAATTTGTATAGTGCCACAAGCGGATCAAACGTAGACCGAAGACTCGAGATACTTTTACGTTGATCTGCATTTCATGTAGCATAATTCAACGCAGCAGTGACCGATACCTATTCTTCTTTAGACAATATTATAGGGTTTAAAGTAGTCGGTTTATGATTGCTCCCCTCTTTACACTGTGCTTTTAAAAGTGACGAAAATTAACCTATGTAAAATATAAAGTGAAATTAAGACATTGACTCGTTAAAAGACGAATCTGTTGTTTTGATTTACTTTCAAGTAATAGGAACTTATTCCCTATAGGGTTAATCCGTATGTTCCAATCGAGACATGAATATGAGTCCGATCTTTAGAGTATTAAGTGCAAGAAGTATTGAAATATAGCATAGTGCAACCTTTATGAATTGACTATTTCGTGCAGTTGTATTATTCTGTACCATCAACAGACTTTTCGAACCTTTATATTTTAATCGTGACTGTTCATTCTTATTATTTAGGGACAAACTGGATCATTTCAAGCATGTATGTATTAACTTTCGAGATTTTTAGATATACGAGTGTATAAGGTACTAAGTATTCTTCACCACTTTCTGCTCGGGGAGGGGGAGAGGGATGGGAGACATTTTGGAGTCCCCACAATAAAACTTTGCAACGGCGTGTCCCATGGTACTGAACTTAATAGTTATCCTAGTATAATCCCTTGTTACTTAATTGGTGAAAAATTTAGGATGTCGGAGGTGTAGGTAAATGCATATCGGCCCTCTTAACTACCAAAGTTACAGATTTATCTAGGTTATCACTATTTAACAAATGATATAATTTGTGTCATTTTTATATTTTGCTTTCAAATTCAGCTTCTTTAGTACAGTAAATATTTGAAATTCATTTCCTTCTGTTAAATACGTAGTGAATGAGTAATAGCCTTGTTTGGTTATAAATTTAATTAACCTTTTTTTAAATGGGCAATATGACTCTAAACCTAACAGTAAAGAGTTCCGATTTATGGTCGATTTCGGACATTTCAGACCACAATTTTGAGCCGATATGGGAAAAATCGATAACCTAAGTACACCTATTTGATGACGTATGTAATAAAAGTAATGGTCAGAAAGTTTCATATCTTTAACATCTTTGTCCTGTATGTGGTGAGCAGAAGTTTTTTACAGGGGGGGGGGGGGCAAAGGTATCCCTCCCCATGCTATGTAAAGTAGGGTTAAGTTTGTATTTTAGAAGTATGTAGCTTAATACAGTAATTCCACTATCCTTTTAGGGATGAATTGTTATACGAAAGCTATATCTTTAGTTCGCTGCAGTCTTTTTGGTGTTGTTAACTTTTAATGAGTCATTTCCCTAGAATCATATTTCCGACTATCCTGATGAACAGCCACAGTACTAGACTACTTACAGTAAATCTAGCCTTTTACAAGCCAAGTTTGAGCGCGAGAAGTTGCCATATTTAAAGCTTTTGAGGTTCTGGAATGATATGTTTACAATCATTGCAAATTGAAAGTATTTTAGCTACTTAAATAAGCTCATCTTAATATTTATATATGTTTTAGATTTATTTTAGGTATATCTAACTGTTATATTTCTAAGAATAGTGTAGTGCGCCATTAATCCCTGAATGGAATTCATGTAATGTCAGTTACCGATATTGTAAGCTTGTTCTTCACTACATGTAGAATACCATCTTTTGAAGAGCTCTTAGTTTCACTGCTTTTCTCTCTTTTAGGACTGTCTTCTTTGTTCTCCTCTTCACACTTTACATCCCTGAAGTATCAGTTCCTATACCGCACTACAGCCGGGAAAAGGGATGCAAAACAACTTGGTTTCAACTGTTTAAGCTTTTCCCGGTAAGCGCCGTTGTAAAGCCATCTATAACTTTTTAAACTGCCTCGATTTTAATTAACGACATTAGAGCCTCGAAGTGACATATCGAGAAGAGTCGTCACAGGGAGGGAATGTCGAGCGTTGTAGTCCCTTTGGGTATTTGCTGCATAAATATGTTAATGAAATGGCCATAGTAGAAGTTTCGGGATAACAGAGGAATAATTACTAGTTAAGAAAGGGCCCACACTGATAATACGAAGTTCAAATGGTTTCTAGGCACCAAAATATATTCCATTTACTGGAGGAGCATATTGAGAAAATTTTATTCACTCTGCGTTTCCAAGGGCTTGTATGACACCAGGTACGTTGCAGACTACGAGGAAGATGAAGTATCATACTTTGCAGCAATACCTCGTTATTGTTTGGACAGATTTGTATATTTTTAAGGTTATAAACATTGAAGTATACCGGTCTTGTTTCTATGGTCGTCTTGACTACTAGAAATGTATACCGTCCGTAAGCAGAAACTCAGTTGAAATAGCTTGGATATTCTAGTCTTCAGACGGTAAGTATGTAATTACAAGTTATGATCCCCCCACTCGCCAAGAACATGAAAATGTTCATACAGTTATCATTGATTTGAGAGTAGCGTCTTATTTTTGTTGGAAGAGAGGTTTTGTTAGAAGATTTAGGCCAGTACACATAGCCAGTGAATTGGATTTTGGACTCTCAATCATTAAATGATTCTGCATGTTTTAGGTTTAGGAAGAAGCCTCCCGCTGCCGAGAGAGGTAACACAGCTTTGTAATGGTATAAGTAGGTGCCTTTTGTGGAGTGAACGAATTGAAAGCTACGGAAGAAGAACAGCGAATAATTGATGCCTATAAAACAGCATTCTTGTTTCGAAATCGTTAACAACGAAAGTATATATGACACCAAAATGTGCCACTACCGAACTCTGGTTTTATACGAAATATTTAGGTAAGGGAAGCCGTGAAAGAAACCCTTTTGCAAGTTGAAAGACACCATTTTGCAAGTTGAAAGACTCAGTCTTCTTTATCAACCCCCTTACTACACCACTGGCTTCCCCTCGTCTGCTCAGAAAAGGGTTATCTCTGAACAACTATTTATTGATTCTATCTGAAAATGAATTCCCTCCATATCTTAATAGGCAGTGAAGGTGATGTATATATTAACAAGGGGAAACTTTTGTATGGAAATAGCACCAATAAGTAGCAACTATTTTTAAGGAATACATAATTCTTTTAACAGGGAAGAGATTTTAAACGAATATAGGAAGAATAGTACATTAAGATTGCTCGTTTGATGTCTCCTTTCATTATCAATTTCATTTTCGTCTACTCTTACGGTTTCATAGTGAAACTCCCGCTCTCGAGTATAAAACTCCCGCTCTTGAGTATAAAACTCCCGCTCTTGAGTATAAAACTCCCGCTCTTGAGTATAAAACTCCCGCTCTTGAGTATAAAACACCCGCTCTCGAGTATAAAACTCCCGCTCTTGAGTATAAACTCCCGCTCTTAAGTATAAATCTCCCTCTCTTGAGTATAAAACTCCCGCTCTTGAGTATAAAACTCCCGCTCTCGAGTATAAAACTGCCGCTCTTAAGTATAAAACTGCCGCTCTCGAGTATAAAACTCACGCTCTCGAGTATAAAACTGCCGCTCTTGAGTATATAACTCCCGCTCTTGAGTATATAACTCCCGCTCTTGAGTATAAATCTCCTGTCGAAGAACAATTTCATACACAGCAATTGGTATTCAGCACTTCCTGTCTAATACGTCACGAACGTAGGCGACAGAGGCATATAACGCTCATTAATGCCCTCCCTTGATCATCTAGACTCAGGATTCTTGATATGCTGGTTCTAATTCATGGAAAGATGTCTCTAGGCAATACGCATACTGTACATGGAGGCGACAAAGCAAGTTCGAAATTTGCGAAGAATTCAAAAAGTTTGTGCACATTTTAAAAGGAGTACTAGCTTACCCAAGATCAATTCATTACCGTGATTCATAATGGCGGATATGAGCCTTCTGACGTAGGCCTAAACATCAGCTGCCGCCCACAGTTTTGATGGAGCCATGTGGATTAAATTTATGCGTGAGAAGTCCAAGATGCCATATTCCAATGCTGATTGGTATACAATACAAGTACCTAGCAACCTAGTTTTCAGATAAAGTTTTGTCCTTATTCCAGATCTTTCGATGTCGCACATTTCAAAACATTTTACTGTAATTTGGCGTACAATTTTCCTTTTCCTTTTTTAGGTTATTCTTGCCGTGATCGTAAGTTGGACCCTCTGTGGTATTCTCACCGCAGCAGATGCATTCACCAATGATCCAAATGATCCCTCATATGCTTCTAGAACAGATACTCGCCTGGCAGTAGTGCGAGAAGCAACATGGATCCGTGTGCCTTATCCAGGTAGTATTTCTTGTTTTACGACGATTATGTCACCTCTTGTCTTATTCACACGGGACCCGATGTGGCTGTTCCATGAACGGAACAAACAAATTTTAAATTATAGAAACGTATAGAGTAGCACTGTCCCTTTCCTCAGTCCGGCTGATGCTACTCCGAAGTGAGTGTCTTAAATTTTTATCTCTTTTTGACCCGCATTGTATTCTGGGTGCAAGGTATGCATTTAGATCAAAAGTGGGTGATGGAATTCATTGGATTGAAGTAAATGGTCCACACAAATTCATAGCATCAACATAGCCCAAAATTAATGAGATGCATGGACACCATCAAACTCTCTTGATTGGAAGCTAAAGAAAATGGATAAAACAATAGAGTAACGAAAAAATGATGCCAAGGTATGTGATTTCATTTCTACTGTAACTATTTGCACGTCATGGCCACTTATAAGCATGTAGTTAACGTGCAGGTTTGCATCTTTTAAAGTCGTATCTTGTTAAAAGTTTGTAGCAAAAGTCCTTGTTAACCAAAGGATTTTAACATACCTGACAGGAACCAGGATTATATATCTTATTTAAATATCTCTCGTTTATTATCGCATCCAGTTGCAAAAGATTATCACATAAAAGCAACAAGTAGGCAAATGGACAGGAAAGTTTGATGCCATGGAGAACAGTACTTTCCAGTCTTGAAAACTCTAGGAGTGATGGGAGTAGTCATTATTTGGAATGTATTAGCAAGAGGTAATAGAACTAAGTAAATAGGCAGATTACAGCCAGATCTGAGCCGTGATGCAGCGTTTTGATACTAATGTCTTGGGTTCATAGATTTCCGAGCAGCCATTACATATGTATTTGTCGTTGCAAGGCCTTAAAGTAATCAGTATTTATTCGCATGATATGATATGCAGTTTTTGATGAAGGTACTAAGATAAGTATAAACCTGTATATCCTGCAAAAGTATTGACCGATTAGAAACTTGTTTATCTATTCCTTTGCTCTTTAGACAAATAGAAGACGATGCAGAGCCGAAAGAGACCATTGTAAGGAAGGTGAGGAAACTAATATCGCTTTCATGTAAATTTCCTTGGTATGTTCAAAAACGGGAACTCTTTGATGTAACGATTTTAATACCAAGTTTCAGATGAACTTTCATTGATATTCCATATCGTACTCTTAGTAAAACCTCGGAAGTCTGTTAAACTCTGCTTAGTTAAAGGCGTATAGCTACTTTTGCACAAGCAAAAGAAAAATATGATACCAAAACTAATGCAAAATAGATTATTAGAAGACGATAGGCTTTGTATCATTTTCTAAATTTTTTATGTTGTTGTTGGGTATTTTATTTGATATTTTAATTTAGTGACACTAAATTTTGATTCACCATGGTGGACCGAGTTGTGGCTTCTGGCTGAATAAGTCAAAAAAGTTGTAACATTAGTTAGAGCTGAATACAGTGCAAATTCATAAACTACAACTTTACGTGTTTTTCACCATCGGTGTTTTTTATTGTAGTTTTTTCAAATTCTCATGCTAAAACTTATCCCTAGAGTTCTTCCAGTTTAAACATCTTTTTTCTCTTACCAGGTACAACTCAGGGAGTACATTACAAGAGATCGACTTTGACGACGTTTACTAGACAACGAAAGTTAAAGTTCAGAGCTGGAAATATCAACTAAGAAAATTGTTCATTCTGTATCACAGTAAAATTAAGGGTTCAATTCTTATGCATCAGACCTTGCCAAGACTTAATCTCCATATGAACTAACTCCAATAATTAACAGACAGGCAAAAGTGCCACACGGATAAAAGAACAAAAGGGGACAGAGTTCAAGGATTCTGCGAGAAATGCCCTTAAGAACAACGCACGCAATTGTAACGGGACAACAGCGAATTGTTCACAATTTGAAGCACCCCCCCCCCTAGCTGACCTCGTATGAGCAGGGGGGGCTGATTTTGGAACAGACATCATTGGCGGGGGCTAGGCATAAATGACCTAATAAAATTGCCGGATTCAACAGCGTTCCAGTCAAAACAAACACAGGGAGTCTGTAGGAGGCTATCCAAGATGGTTGCCAAACAAATGCAAAGAACATTTCTACGCAAATTGTTCGCAACTCCTAAACTTCACTAATGTTTTAAAATAAAAAATTTGTATTGCTTTCCCGGGGGGGAGGGGCTATGTGACATTAGGAAATCTTCCAAGACGGGCTAAGCCCCTCTTAGTACCCCCTTAATCTACGGGCCTGATTTGGAGGCATAGTGTTATTACGAAATTTGACTTACTCTCGTAACAGGAATTGAAAGAAAACTCGGACAAAGTTTCCTCCGATGGTATACATCCATATGTACTGGGACAAGAGGACTTCTAGATTGAAGGGAAGAGAAAAGATGTCATGTTATAAAGAATTAGACTTAAAAGGCAGGGTAGTGTGAAAGAATGAGCAAGAGTATCCATCAGTAAAGTAATTAATGTGATAGCCAAGTTTCAAAAGACTTAATAAGTTGATTGGCGGCTGGGAACTTGAAGTTTGCGTTGAGTAACGAGTACATAGTTGCTAATAATTTTTTCTGACAGTTATCAAAGAAGTCGGGTGGGGTAAATGCTGCAATGCTTTTGACAGGAATTGATAAGATGTGAGAGGATAGATAAGATGTGATTGAACACAATAGATCTATGGATAAGCTATTTTCCGTCACTAATGTTTGGGAAATTCGCGAAATTTGTCAGCAAATTATCTACGTTAACAGAGCAGCCGTATTGTTGTTGCGAAAAAGATGGTGTAGATCCGGGAAAGGTTGGTTTCTTTGTTAAATCTGCGGTAGATTATGTTGGTATATCGTTGATAACACTTTACGATGCACTTTTTTTATGACATACTTCAGTGGTTTAAGCCGTCTAGTCTAGCCTCTTGAAACGATTGTAATTGAATTATTGTTCTCCGAGAAGCTCCTGACAAGCAATGACTTTATGGAATTTCCAAGTGGCCACATTGTTATTATTACTTCAACGTTCGCTGCGTTTGACGATAGCACAATAGGAGCACAAGCATCAAAGAGGACTGTATCTATATTTTTCTGTAATCTATCACTTCACAATCGAAAGTAATCTGCATACTCGCAATCTTAATCTCATTCTAATTTACCTAATTTTACAAGTACATATTATATAACTCATTATAGAACTCATTAAACATGAAGTGCTTGGGGTGCTGGCCCGGTTCGATCCCAGAATCTCCCACTCCGAAAGCTGTCGATTGATTGTCGACTTTACTATTGTACTATGTAGTGCAATGGTAAAGTCTTCGCTTTCGGAGTGGGAGATTGACATAGATAATGCAGACACACAAATATTTTTACGCAAGAAAAAATCTTTCTGGCGATACAAATTGAACACCTTTAAACCCAATGAGCTGAATGAAAGGGAGATACCAACCACTTAAAAAGAGTAAAATTTAGGGGGGGGGACAACAGACCTTGCAAGCTTCCAACCAATTATGCTGGAGTGAGGGACCTAAAGGCGGTCTTGGTACGTCTGCAGTTGGGCCAGACCACCTTTGTAATGCGGGGTGACCCTTGCGGCGTCGGCCCCTCCCTTAATGGGGGGCAAGTTTTTGATGGCATGTCTTTGGCATGTTTACTATCCAAAGTTAATTAGTAACCCATTGAAAACTCTACACTGGCAGAACTACGTTAAGAAATCCAGAATACTGATTATTTTCTTTTGTTATTTGTTTGGTTACTTGAGCTGGTATTTTAGTAAGTATTATGTCATTTTGTAAGAAGTAGGAATTTTATGATCTAAACCAAAATTCTTTTTAGCTGGTATTTTAATAGGTATTTTAATCGTTTTGGAAGTATTGGGAATTTTATTACGTAAGCAAATTTTAGCTGGTATTTTTGTGAGTATTTTTATCCTTTTGTAAACATTGGGAATTATAAGTTATAAGCAAATATTTTTAGCGGTATAAAATGTCCAGGAAAGTTAGTGGCAGTTGCCAGAAGAAGAAAAGAATTTTGCCGAAACCTCTCCATGAGCAAGAGACAACGTTTCATTGTCAGTAGATTACGTACAAAGTGTTACATCAGGGAAATTCTTAACGATGCAGTTTTGCCACATGCTATATTAAAGGATTCCTACATACACATTAAAAGATAAAAAAGTCCCGAATTTTCTGTTGCTGTTATCCTGAGGTATTTGACAACCTTACTTTTAATATCTGAATAAAAATGATCATCGTACAAACATCGTGAATCACCAACACAAGTTCTTCACAACACAATAATTACGTAAATGCCTGTCCCGTAAATGGTGATTACCTAACACACATCATTTGGGTAAAATACGGTTTGTTTTATGCCTGGCACCAGGAAAAGGAGGACACAAAGATATTTTAGTAATAGACTTTTGAACAAACGTTTCAGTAAACGTTGAGTTACACGTGTCATTTTCATTTTAGTTTTGGATGATAAATTAAAGTAGCGTAAATCGTGAAACAAAAGCAGCACGTGCAATGATTTTGTGTTAGCTTTTATTGCTGATGTGTACGGTTTTTGTAAAGTTATGAATGCAGATTACTGGAGTATTGCACAAGTAGCCGTTTTGACAACAGCGTGTTTGTGTAGTCTCCCCATGTTTCTTTACCTTTTGCTTGATTACGCCGTATTCCTGCGAACAAACTTACCAGACCCTTTGTACGCGAAGAACTTTTCTGCCTCCACGCCCGATGCACAAGTGCTAAAAAGGAGACCAGTCTTTCCCTTGCGTAGGTTTGAATAGGATATCGTTGTTAGAGATTATGTTTTGTTTGCACGTTGTTCATGCAATCTATTTTTTACAAACAACTGGGTAAGTTGTGGAGTAGAGCCCCGAGAAGGCAATGGGCAATGGTTGAAGTTGTCTCGAACTGTTGGTTTAATCTGTTAAAAACCAGAAAATAAAATATTTTAGCACAGAAATTATTTACATGTGCCTTATTCATTGATATCCACCATTTTACTTAAGCTACGGACCCAATGTTAAATTTTGATTCAAGCAAGCATATATCTTTTCTTTCAACGCAATCATCCTTTAATGATCTAAACATTCTTTTTAATCATCTCTTTGTAATCATGGGATATTTACCATAGCATTTCCTTCACTTCCGGTCAGTTGGCATTTTAAATATTCAAGTAGGATTCAACTGAGGCCGAAGCTCTTTTTGTAACAACTGTTAATTTCCCGGTTACATGCCAATTAAATAGAATGTTAAATAGTTAGTGCATAAACCCACATCTGACTGACATCAGACTAAAATTCCTGTATCAACTCTTTTTGCAGGGCAATGGGGAATGCCAACAGTCACGGTTGCTGCTGTCTGTGGGACAATTGCTGGCATTATTCCATCTATAATAGAATCAGTAGGTGATTATTACGCATGTGCAAGGCTTGCAGGAGCTCCACCGCCAACCAAACAAGCAATAAATCGCGGCATCGGAGTGGAAGGCCTCTGCTGTATCTTAGCAGGAGCTCTAGGAGGAGGCGTTGGCGTATCATCATTCAGTCAAAACGTTGCAGCTATCAGCATAACGAGGGTAAGAGAGCGTTTCCGTTAAGGTTACCTCGTCAATATTTACGTGCGTTGTTAGTCAAGGGTGTTTATATACATATTAGAGACATTGTGTTAGGGTAAACAGAGAACCTTTTATCACGGGAATTGCTGTTTGCGTTTATCGGTGATCTTGAGTGTAATCATTAACAACCCCATCTTCATTTCATGATAACATGATAAACCCAACTGTGGCTTTCATAGACTATTAAGTGGCTGCTCGGGTTTATAAGGAGGAATGGAAACGTCATTCAAATGCCCTTGGTTTGGGGCACTGTCTGTCTAATACAGTCCGGAATAGAACAACTAGGATAAAAAGTATTAGAGAAAATAGCTAGTGGAATGTTCTAACAGGTTTGCGTTACTTTGCAAATATGGCCTCTTAGCATTAAAAACATTTCACGTTGACAAAGAGCTCTTTCTTGACCTCTGCCTCGAGATTTTTAATTTGAATATGCTGTTGACTTCATTGTCTCAAATGTACTTCTTATGGAGAAGCCACAAAAGTACTAGTCCTTTCACAGTCAATGCTGTGCTTAGTTTTTATGATAGATAACTGTGAGGATTGATAGGCCTTGATCTTGTTGCTAGCCCCTAGGAACATCTGAATCCAAGAAGAGCAAGATCACTGGCAACTAGCACAAACGCACTTAAATAGCTGCTAACTAACAGATTAGATAAATGCAGTCTAGTTTGTTAGATAGCTTCTTAATTTCTTGGCTAGTTATTTAGTTGGTGGGTTAGTCAATTAGTAAGTTGATGGGTTAGTTAGTTTGTTACTTTGCTAGTTATTTATTTAGTTAGTGAGTGAGTTGGTAGGTTAGTTAATTAGTTAGTTAGCTAGTGTGTCAGTTAGTTAGTACTGTTAGTTAGTTAGTTTGACAATTAGTTAGTTAGTTAAGTAATTGGTCAGATAGTTAGTTTGCTAGTTTGTCAGTTAGTTAATAACTAGTTGGTCAGTTAGTTAGTTACGTAGTTAGTTAGCTAGTTAGTCAGTTAGTTAGTTAACTAGTTAGTCAGTTAGTTAGTTTGCTTGTTGGTCAGTTATTTAGTTAGTTAGTTTGACAGTTAGTTAGTTAGTTTGACAGTTAGTTAGTTAGTTTGACAGTTAGTTAGTTAGTTTGACAGTTAGTTGGTTGGTTAGTTAGTTCGTTACTTAATCATTTAGTTGGTGGCGTTACTGGTAGGTAGGTAGGTAGGTTCTTATGTTTTTCTTTTAGAATTAAGTAAGAGTGTCTTTAGTTTCATTCTCATTTGCTTGAGTGTGAAAACTAGCAAGTCTTTGGATTGCAATGAGAGGATAATGCCGATAATTATAATGAAACAAACGTAGAACTGAATATCCACTGAAAAAAAAGATGTAAATGAAGATGGCTTCAAAAGTTTTCGTCTTCGATTTGGTTTTTCGATTTCAGAAAGACGAAATAAATACAACTGAAATGCAATACTGGTTGCAATAAACTATAAACGAGATATATCGAATATATGTGCATGATCAATTATCATCAATACGATGCAGTCAAAAGACTTCGGAAACCCCATAAAAATTGGTAGAAAAAAATTCCAGTTTCCATGTTATCTTATGGTGCTATATTTTGATTTCGAGTGGATTCGACAGAAAGGATGATGGAACGTTCGGTTCTGAAACGCAGTATTGGCCAGATCGCAGGATGGTCTAGAGTGCAGCATGGTCCAGAGCACAGCATGGCCCAGAGCACAGCATGGCCCAGAGCACAGCATGGCCCAGAGCACAGCATGGCCCAGAGCACAGCATGGCCCAGAGCACAGCATGGCCCAGAGCACAGCATGGCC